>CAJQUW010013410.1:76488-148988 GCA_907163375.1 Prostheceraeus crozeri
AGTAGTAAGGATGTGACAACACCAGATAGCGCAAGAGTGACGCCATCGGCTGAACGTCCCACCCCCTCCCCCCCACAGGAACGACAGAGGTTGAGTCTGTCGTGGTGTGCCGGCCAGTTGGTTCGCAAAATGTTCGCTGACTCCCCCCCCCACAGAGCGACAAGTGTCGTGGTGGACTTGGCGGCCTCCAGGATTGAGTCTTGAGGCTATAGTGTGGGGTGATGTTTTTTTCGTTGCAATCTTCTGAATGTTGGGTTGTAAAATGGGGTTGTTTGCGAGTGGAAGGGAGTGCTCGAATGGGAAACGGAGGCCCAGATTCGGATTCAATCGTGAAATTTGCATCCGGATATGGTGAATTTGAACGCCATCGGAGAGAAAAAATTTTCGCTGACGTCCCCCCCCCTCTGGACAGCTCGCTTCGATTTTGGCTTCCAGTGGACGGATTTTGTCGTGCCATAGCTCGTTTGAAAGCTAAGATTGAGACAAATTCACTGAAAGAATCGGCTTGTTCCTATCTGTCTTCGTTTAGATGTGAGACGCCATTTAAGATTTTGGGACATTGGCGAAAAACGACAGAGTTAGAATTTGGGACGTTTTGGGCTCTAGCTTCAAAACGAAGCATCGGATTGGAAAACGGATTTCAGATTTGGAATCAGCGTGAAATTCTCTATCTGTATGGTGAGTTTCAAGTCAATCGGCGACAAAAAATTTTCAACATTTTTCGAAAAAACGACAGAGTTAGAATTTGGGACGTTTTGGTGTGTAGCGCCCAAACGAAGCATCGGATGGGAAAACGGAGGCCAGATTCGGATTCAGCGTGAAATTCTGCATCCGCATGGTGAATTTGAACGCCATCGGAGAGAAAAAAATTTTGGTGACGTCCCCCCCCTCTGGACAGCTTGCTTCGATTTTGGCTTCCAGTGGACGGATTTTGTCGTGCCATAGCTCGTTTGAAAGCTAAGAGTGAGACAAATTCAGTGAAAGAATCGGCTTGTTCCTATCTGTCTTCGTTTAGATGTGAGACGCCATTTAAGATTTTGGGACATTGGTGAAAAACGACAGAGTTAGAATTTGGGACGTTTTGGGCTGTAGCTTCAAAACGAAGCATCGGATTGGAAAACGGATTTCAGATTTGGAATCAGCGTGAAATTCTCTATCTGTATGGTGAGTTTCAAGTCAATCGGCGACAAAAAATTTTCAACATTTTTCGAAAAAACGACAGAGTTAGAATTTGGGACGTTTTGGTGTGTAGCGCCCAAACGAAGCATCGGATGGGAAAACGGAGGCCAGATTCGGATTCAGCGTGAAATTCTGCATCCGTATGGTGAATTTGAACGCCATCGGAGAGAAAAAATTTTGCTGACGTCCCCCCCCTCTGGACAGCTTGCTTCGATTTTGGCTTCCAGTGGACGGATTTTGTCGTGCCATAGCTCGTTTGAAAGCTAAGAGTGAGACAAATTCACTGAAAGAATCGGCTTGTTCCTATCTGTCTTCGTTTAGATGTGAGACGCCATTTAAGATTTTGGGACTTTGGTGAAAAACGACAGAGTTAGAATTTGGGACGTTTTGGGCTGTAGCTTCAAAACGAAGCATCGGATTGGAAAACGGATTTCAGATTTGGAATCAGCGTGAAATTCTCTATCTGTATGGTGAGTTTCAAGTCAATCGGCGAGAAAAAATTTTCAACATTTTTCGAAAAAACGACAGAGTTAGAATTTGGGACGTTTTGGTGTGTAGCGCCCAAACGAAGCATCGGATGGGAAAACGGAGGCCAGATTCGGATTCAGCGTGAAATTCTGCATCCGTATGGTGAATTTGAACGCCATCGGAGAGAAAAAATTTTGCTGACGTCCCCCCCCCTCTGGACAGCTTGCTTCGATTTTGGCTTCCAGTGGACGGATTTTGTCGTGCCATAGCTCGTTTGAAAGCTAAGAGTGAGACAAATTCAGTGAAAGAATCGGCTTGTTCCTATCTGTCTTCGTTTAGATGTGAGACGCCATTTAAGATTTTGGGACATTGGTGAAAAACGACAGAGTTAGAATTTGGGACGTTTTGGGCTGTAGCTTCAAAACGAAGCATCGGATTGGAAAACGGATTTCAGATTTGGAATCAGCGTGAAATTCTCTATCTGTATGGTGAGTTTCATGTCAATCGGAGAGTTTCAAGTCAATCGGCGAGAAAAAATTTTCAACATTTTTCGAAAAAACGACAGAGTTAGAATTTGGGACGTTTTGGTGTGTAGCGCCCAAACGAAGCATCGGATGGGAAAACGGAGGCCAGATTCGGATTCAGCGTGAAATTCTGCATCCGTATGGTGAATTTGAACGCCATCGGAGAGAAAAAATTTTGCTGACGTCCCCCCCCTCTGGAACGACAGAGGCTTGTAGTCCTCACTTGTCGATGGTGTGCCCTTCCAGTGAAGAGGTTCACGGATCTGTTCGCTGTCGTCCCCATAGCTCTGTTAAAGCCTAAGAGTGAGACAAATTCACTGAAAGACTTCGGCCTTGTTCGCAAGGATATCTTGAGGCGTTTAGATGTGAGACGCCATTTAAGATTTTGGGACATTGGCGAAAAACGACAGAGTTAGAATTTGGGACGTTTTGGGCTGTAGCTTCAAAACGAAGCATCGGATTGGAAAACTGATTTCAGATTTGGAATCAGCGTGAAATTCTCTATCTGTATGGTGAGTTTCAAGGCAATCGGCGAGAAAAAATTTTCAACATTTTTCGAAAAAACGACAGAGTTAGAATTTGGGACGTTTTGGTGTGAGCTCATAACGAAGCATCGGATGAAAAACGGAGTCAGATTCGATTCAGCGGTGAAATTCTGCATCGCTATGGTTATTTCCAAGTCCAATCGGAGAGAAAAAATGTTCGGCTCGACGTCCCCCCCCTCTGGAACACTTCTTCATTGGCTTCCAGTGGACGGATTTTGTCGTGCGATAGCTCGTTTGAAAGCTAAGAGTGAGACAAATTCAGTGAAAGAATCGGCTTGTTCCTCTCTGTCTTCGTTCAAAAGTTAGAGCGGTTACAAGATTTTAGGTCGGAGCTCGCTTACCTGAAAAAATCCTAAGTGTCAGAGTGACTTTGTATGGGTAAAATTTTGAAAATTTTCCAAAGTGTGGAATTTCGACCTGGGACCGTCACCAAAACATTTTTCATCAAATTTTGAAATTTCACTGACGTCCCCCCCCCTCTGGACAGCTTGCTTAGATTTTGGCTTCCAGTGGACGGATTTTGTCGTGCGATAGCTCGTTTGAAAGCTAAGAGTGAGACAAATTCAGTGAAAGAATCGGCTTGTTCCTATCTGTCTTCGTTCAAAAGTTAGAGCGGTTACAAGATTTTAGGTCGGAGCTCGCTCACCTGAAAAAATCCTAAGTGTCAGAGTGACTTTGTATGGGTAAAATTTTGAAAATTTTCCAAAGTGTGGAATTTCGACCTGGGACCGTCACCAAAACAATTTTCATCAAATTTTGAAATTTCACTGACGTCCCCCCCCCTCTGGACAGCTTGCTTCGATTTTGGCTTCCAGTGGACGGATTTTGTCGTGCGATAGCTCGTTTGAAAGCTAAGAGTGAGACAAATTCAGTGAAAGAATCGGCTTGTTCCTAGCTGTCTTCGTTTAGATGTGAGACGCCATTTAAGATTTTGGGACATTGGCGAAAAACGACAGAGTTAGAATTTGGGACGTTTTGGGCTGTAAGCACCAGAACGAAGGCTCGATGGGTAAAAAACGGAGGCAGATTGGAATCAGCTGATGTTATTGTCCAATAGGATCATCATCTCAAAGAGAATACAAGCAGTTTATTTATAAATAAGCGACCTTCCACAGTGAAATCATTCCTCTTCGGTTGAATCACACGATGACGACGCACATTTTCTCTCTCGCTCTAGTTGCCCTGTTCGTATTATCAACATAAAATGGAAAGCTCGCTACTTCCCTCCCTCAGCCTACCCTTTAAACTTAACTTAATACTGATCTTTTGGTTCATTTTCAGGCATCTACTCCATCCTGGCTGCACTAGTAGAGGACAAGAAGGCGGTCACACGTTACAAGGTTTCCGCTACGGTCATATCTTCTACAACTGAGGCCAGTGGAAGAAACATCCAAGGTACATAATCCTACACCGCTACAGCGTAAATTTAAACAAGCCTTGCGTTATGATGAGCATAGCGTAGGTTACTCCAAACGGAATGATCCCTTCCACGGATGTCAAGATAAATCACATTCAGTATGGGGGGGACTACAATACATGATTCCCCGTTAGATTCCGTAACATGTCGCCACCTTACTTGATAATATGGGAGAGAGTACTGTGACATAATTAGGGAGCATTCCTACTCCTCTTGCTCTGAGAGTGGAAGGCGAGAGATGACAAGGATACTCCCTATAGAGAGATTTGGGTTGGTAATCTCTTTTGGCCTACCGGGATCACATTGGTGTACTTACTATAAAGAAGGATGAATCTTTTCAATACCCATCAGATTGATGAGCTCGGAGAAGGAGATGGAGAACCGTTTTCAAAAGTGAATGGCCTATAGTTATGTCGACTACAAGGTAATAAAAAAGCCCCTCTCTCTCCATGCATATGGAATCCATCTATGTTTTTCTAAACCACCCAACGTGGACGACATATGTGATCAAAATCCTTATCACATGGTACGAGAGCAAGCGCAAAGCGGAGAAGAATGCTACATCAAAACCGCTAAATCAAAAAGTAGAGATATTACTATACCTTGTTCCGACTCTGCAGAAACCCTATGACAATTCGCTTATATGGTGCTTTGAGTGTTCGTAGACGATGACTTATAGTAAATACATTTTACTTCTTCGTTTGCATCAATATCATTTGTGAATTTGTCGTGAAAAGCATCGATGTAAGTCTTCATTTTTGTAATATGTTATAGAACCTGACGCTCCATAGGATGTGTATTTTCCGTTTTAGGCTTTCTAATCACATTTTTTAGATTTTTAATTTATTCCCAAAATCTGTTTTAGAATTGTGAGGTGAACCCCTGTACTGGAGCTCAGTGCTATTGCTAGAAACAATTGGACATATCAATTTGTTAGGTGTCGATCATCCAACAAGCCAACTGCGATCCCCCAATGTTATCAATGGTCGAGAAAAACACATTCATACGGTAATCTGAAATATTTGCAAGACGATGGCTTTTTCGTGGAGAGTGCTCTTCTTAGTGACTTTAAACGATGGTTACTCTTCAATGTTATACGCATCTTTTAGTAATAATCCTGGTAAGGAGAGGAAAGTATTTCCCAATCTAATCATTGATAAAGGATATTTGCTCCGCGCCTTGGGATAGTAAGTGAATCAACATTATCTATGAAGCACGAAACGTTTTAAAGATGGTTGGTGTGTTCCTAATTTTGTCTGTCTTTTGGAATAGGAGTACTACGTTCATAACCAATGCTTCTTTCCTCCTTACCTCAACACTGCCAAAGTCCTGTATGGTTATCATTGCTCGCTGTATGATATTTATCAGCTGTATC
This sequence comes from Prostheceraeus crozeri, assembly GCA_907163375.1. Taxonomy (NCBI): domain Eukaryota; kingdom Metazoa; phylum Platyhelminthes; order Polycladida; family Euryleptidae; genus Prostheceraeus; species Prostheceraeus crozeri. Next base: position 81,997 of record CAJQUW010013410.1, read on the forward strand.
TATTTTATCTCTTTCAAACCATTGATTTATAATGCATGCTTGTTACCGTTATTCAATAAATGTTTACTATGAGAAGATTTGTTGTTTTCATGCAATGGATGGGTTAGATAAAGGGCGATCATGTCTTTCTCAAACGACTCGCGAACATTACGTTTCATAGGCAAAGTTTAAAAGGAGCTGTTCAAGATTATGTGATAAAATTTCATAAAGATGAGACCGACATCGAAGCATGTCGATGATGCTACACTCTATTTCTAGAATTAATGAATACATTCTCTGATAGCATTATCATGGCGCGATTATTGCGAAAAATTAAGTTTAGTCATTTTGGAAAGGAAGAGGTGGAAAGTCGCTCTTTCCATTTTGCTTCTTACACACTGGAAGTGGTAGATCACCCCCAAGAATTTTTTAAAAGACATATGATAAAAATTGCTGAACGTCTTAACGCATTTAACCATCATGGTAGCAGTCTAGTGATTGAAGCGATTTCAGATATTCACATTCAACTTTCCATAAAGAAAAATTGAAAATGCAGTGGTACTTGATTGTAGCACAACTGGTTTTCGAGCTATGTCTGCTCACTCTCGAAGTATATTCCTTCTGTACATGCGTCTATTATTTAGAAAAGGCTAGCAAAGTCATATCTTCAAAAAGACTTGCTATAGACATCAGTAACGGTGAAACTATGTGTTGCGAAGTATGTAAGCGAAAGGATGGAAATGAAAAGCGCATCTTCAAGAGATGTAAGCATGCTTTTTGTCAACGCTGTTTCATACGTAATTGCATTCAACTTTGCGAAATGTAACCACTGTGATATTGCTCATTTCGAGTGTCACTTATGTCGCAATAGTTAGTACCTATGCAAATGTGGTAAAGATAGGTTTTAGCAAAGACTAACACGGAAAATGGCGAAACGTAAAATGACGAAACGTAAAAGTCAAAAGTTTATCTTTCAGGCTATTCAAGCTCTCCGACGAAATGAAAAGCAAATCACGATACAATGCTATTAACGACATGCTAACGATAAATTCATTTGTGAAATTATTTCTCATGAGAGGCAAGTTGAGGACGAAGAAATTAGCGGCCAAAACAACGAAAGCCTACTTAAAGCGATATGCTACGAAATTGCGTTTCATCCTCCAATCCTAAAGTCACACTTCAAAGAAAGAGGAAAACTCTAACACAAAAGGGTGGTTTCCTTTCAGCAATACATCCAATGATAGCTCCTGCCGTGGGCAACCTATTGGGAAATATCTTTGGCTCTAAGCGTTAATTATGCAAATGTTGAGTCTCAAAGTAATAAAATGATTTCAGACTTCAATGTGATAAAGTTCTGACTGTATCAGGTCCATCTCATGCAGGTAAAACTGTTTTCACGCTGAATTTATTGGATAAAAGAAGGGAGTTGTTTAAGGAACCTATCAATCGAGTGATTTGGTGTTATGTATTTATCAACCGTCGCTGTTTCAGGAATTGCAAAGTCGCAACTTTATTCGACATGAAGGAATTATTCCAGTGGATAAACTTCAGTCTAATGATGTTGTTGTATTGGATGATTTATTAAAAGAAAGTAAGAATTCAAAAGATGTTACAGATATGTTCACTCGCGCAGCACACCATAAAAGGTGCTTTATCATCTATATCACACAAAATTTGTTTCCTGATGGAAAATAAGCTCGTACACGAAACCTGAATACACACTATTATGCTATTTTCAAGAATCCGCGAGATAAAAGTCAATTTGAAATTTTAGCGCGACAAGTTGCACCCAGAGGATCAAAAGCCTTAATTGAAATTTTTCAAGCAGCTACTGAAAAACCAAACGGTTACTTATTCATTGACTTTACGCAAGAGTGTCCGGAAGAATTTAGATTTCGAAGTGATATTTTGAAAACTCCCATGATTATCTACAAACTATGAGTTCTTATTCTCGCATGATTGTTATTTCTCAGGATGAATATGTACAATTGACTGCCATGCAGCAAGTAAAGCAACCTCTTGCAAATCAAATGTATAGGAAAGAAATAGATTATCAGCAAAATGTTCACATCAAAGATCCACATCGTGCTGTATTATTTACAATCGGAAACTGTTGAGCAATTGAAAAACTTGAAGAATAAGATGCGTGACTCTGTATCGACTGCTACACCTTTAGCATCTCGCGCACATGCCATATCTCTTTTCAACAGTATTGAACCCATCTCAATGTAAATGATAGAGGAGAAATCATTACAGATGAAAATAAAGTGATTGATGCTTCACGTTATGAAGACTTGATTCAGTATGCGACACGTACAAAGCGCCGTCAGGGCTATGTTCCACCTGGTTTGGTTCATACTTTCTTAAACTATTGAAAAAGCATAATGTGCCAGAAAATTTGCCTTTAAATAATGAGACATTGAAAGAACTTGATTCCAACAGTGGCTACTACTCCAATGCTCAGGCGATGAAAATGCCAACAAATTGGTTTTATTTAAGACGTCACCTGCTACATCCCCTCCCACACTCACTAAGCAAACAAAGAAGAACTCGACGTAGATCTACATCGCCACTAAAACTGGTTAAAAGGAAAACCGTAAAACAGCTCCTCCCAGAAAATACATGTTCTCAAGACTATTATAATATGAAGCAATGTGTTCTTGCCATGTAAATGAGCCGCCAGAGGTGAATGTCGTTGTCACTTGCACTTGCTGCGCCAGCTCTCATAATGAAACCCCTAAGCAATGTGAACACGATCGCAAAACGCTAAAGCAAAATGCTGGCAGTTTGTTGTAAATGTAGAAAGGCAAGAAAGAAACAAGATGAGAAGGAGGAAAAAGAGTCAGCCGTCATCGACTGAACGGTTGAAGTCAATCTATTATGATGTAAAACATCCGGCAGGATTTGCATCTATCAAGAAATTATCAAAAGCGAGTGGTCTTCCACAATCACAAGTGAAACGATGGTTAAAGGGTCAGGCTACCTATACACTCCACAAACAAGCGAAAAAGAAGTACCGCACCCGCCATTATATTGTTCATGACATCGATGAACAGTGGCAAGCAGATTTGTGCGATGTCCCCTCCATTTCAAAACATAACTCGGGTAATAATTTTTATTTTAAACCGTCATTGATATTTTCTCGCGTTATGCGTGGGATCAAACTTTAAATACTAAAGAATTGAAAGGAGTAGCAAAAGCATTCAAATCTATTGTTCGAGAAGGTCAGATTCCAAAAAGAATTCAGAGTGATCAAGGAAAAGAGTTTGAAAATCAGCATGTGAGAAGATTATTTGAGAGGCATGACATTGAGTTGTTTAGTGTAAAGAGTGCTTATAAAGCTGCACTCGTTGAACGTTTTAATCGCACATTAAAAAATCGCTTGTGGCGACATTTTACTGCCAACTTGACACAAAATTGGACAAAGGTTCTACAAGATACACTCCATGCCTACAATCACTCTATCCATCGTTCTATTGGACTCAGACCAGTAGATGTAAATGCTGACAATGTAGATAAAGTGCGCGAATCATTCCAACGTAAACGCACTCATGTGAAAAGTGATGTGAAAATTGGCGATAATGTTCGTATCTCAAAAGTGAAAAGTGTTTTTGCTAAAGGGTACCTCCCGAATTGGACAGAGGAGGTATTTACAGTATCAAGGATTAATCAAAAAGACTCTCCGACCACCTACAAGTTGAAAGATTACGATAATGAAGAAATTGAGGGTAGCTTTTACCGCGATGAGATTGAGGTAGTCACTGAAAGTGAAACATATTTGGTAGAGAAAATCATTCGATGTAAAAAACGGCAAGGTGAAGAATGGTGTCTTGTTAAATGGACTGGTTATCCTTCAAGTATGAACTCTTGGATGCGTCGTGCCGACATCTTTCATCTAAGTGATCGACAGTGATTCATGCAAAGTTGTAACTAACAATGTTTAGGGTTTGAGCTATGAATCCAACTGCCTCATTTTATTCACGACCCTCCTACGTAAGTGGTGGAGGACAAATTTACATCGGTGCTCGCCGCCAACGTGGAGGTAGCATACTTGGTGCACTGAAATCTGTTGTAGCACCTCTCATATCCAATGTCGGTAGATCTTTAAAACGAAATGTTTTAAGTAATGCCGTTGGCTTTGCTGGTGATGTTGCTAGTGATCTTTCCAGAGGTAGAAGTTTTAAGAGCAGTTTGTTGAATCGTGGGAAGGAACGCGGTTTAAAAACATTGAAGCAGACCATTGCTGGTGTTACTCAAGGAAAGAAATCACCTAAACGAATGAAAAAAGGAAGGAGGAAACATCGCGGAGCTGGTAAGGTGCGACTTCAGTCAAAAGGCATTCACGCAAACGTCGTAGAGGCTCTAATCATTCATCAGGCGCTAAACGACGACGCTGCTATAACTTCTAATCATGGAGTGTAAAACTTCCGGTTTTTGTTTGTTCGATCAACAAGCCATACAGACAGATATTCTTAGTTAAAGTATTGTAGATTATCATCCTCGAACAGCTGAGAATGCTGGCCCCATTGAATTTGTTATTCCTGGTGGTAGTGATGACTACATAGATTTGAGTTATGCGATGCTTGATTTGAGGTTTAGAATTCAGCAAGCAGATGGAACTGCTATTGACGATGCACATAAAGTTGGACTGAACAATTTACCATTGACTACATTACTTCGCGATGTTTCTCTAACGATTGGAGAGCAGCAGGTGGAAGGTGGTCAAAGCGATTATCCCTATAAATCATATTTCAATCATGTATCACAGTTTCATCCAGCAGCACAAAAAAGTCATATGGAAGCCATGGGATGGTACAGAGATGAAGCAGGAAAATTTGATGTTGAAACAAACAGTGACTTTGTAAAGCGATCTGCTATGATTAAAGATAGTAGAGTATGTCAGCTATATGGTCCGCTGAATTTAGACTTCTTTAGACAGTCAAAGTTTTTACTCTGTAATACCAGCATGCGACTCAAGCTGACATTGAATAAGCCTGAATTTGCGCTGAATGCATTTGCTAAAGTTGACAATTTTAGAATTCATGTGGAAGATATTGCACTTTACATTCGTCGAGTAGTACCGAATCCAAGTGTTATTAGAGGACATGCTGAAGGTCTTAACCGCCAAAATGCCATTTACCCCGTTCAGCATACAAAGCTCTCACCTTTAGAATTCCGAAAGATCAAAAGAGTTTCATGAAAGATAGCCTCTTTCCATCGGAAGCACCGAAGCTCCTCATGGTAACAATGGTTGAAAATGATGCATTTAATGGTAATATAAAGAAGAATCCTTTCAATTTTAAACACAATCAGTTAAGTGAAATTGCTTTACGTGTAAATGGTGTGAGTCATCCTGGTCCACCCTACAAACCAGATTTTGCTGCGGATCAATTTATGCGCAGTTATGTTGATTTTATGGATGTCTTTGGCTTTTACAATACGGATGATACCAACGGACTGACTATGAAAGAGTTTAAGAGTGGATATACTATTTATGCATTTGATTTGACTGCTGACCGCGATATTAGTGCACCCTATCGTCAAGCGAACGTGCCTCATAATATTCGTTTGGATTTGACGTTCAAAAGAACACTACCTGAGACGATCAATGTATTAATTTATGCAGTCTTCGATTCAAATATTGAAATTACAAAGTATCGTGACGTGATTCTTCAGTATAATCGTTAATGAGTTGGTTGACTGCTGACGATATTAAGACTAAAGTGCAGCGTAATGCAGACGAAGCGACGTTGAAAGCTTTCGATAATGTCTATTCACTCGATACCTTACCACCTGCAGTAAATCACTATCCCATCTTTATTGTACTAAACACTCATTCTCAGAATTTAGGCGGTGAGCATTGGAAAGCGATCTTTATTGGAGAAGACCGACGTGGTGAACTATTTGACTCTCTTGCTCAACCTCCAAATATACCAACACAGCAGTGGTTGAGAAAACATACGCGTCAATATCAGCGAAATGAACGCATACTACAACATCCACTTTCATCAACGTGTGGTGCTTTTGTACTGTACTTCATCTTAAAACGTTTACATGTATCTCGATTTGCATCTATTATTCAAAACTTTTCATGTAATCCATCCTCTAATGAAAAAAATGATTTGTAAGTTCTATCATGATTTGAAATAAAAACATCATGTTGGAAAAATTGTTTTTTATTTTACAATCCGCTGGGTACGTACATACTCAATGAGATAGTCTAGGATCACATTTGCTTGTACATGAGATTTTAGTCCAGTAATGATCACTTTACTATTATGAAAGATTGCCACATGTACAGGTAACCAACAACTAATGAGAGCTGCAGGAAAAAGTTCGGGTTCATAACACAAATTGTAACTGCTGGTAAGAATCTTCAAAAATGATACACTTTCACTCAATTGAGTAGAGATCACCATATTGTCCACAGTCAGATTCGACATCACACACCTCTCCCTCTTCCATATCCGACGTAGTAGTCTTTGTAGCTCTAAGCGCATTGACTGCGCCGATGAATGAGAAAGGGCGCCGAGAATCTGTACAGTTCCATTTGGGAAGAGTTGAAGATTCCGTGAATTGTTCATCTTCACCACTAACATTTGAGGTCGGCCCGGGTAATACTTGCTGTTTGGAAGCTGTTGGTGTAATGTTGTGAGATCGATTTTGGTGTAGAGTCTGAAGCGACGGAGAATGTTGATGATGGTGTAGCGATGGCGCTTCATGATGAAAGAATGAGTAAATTGAGCGATGCACCTTCCTTTTATACTTCTCCCAACTACCTTGATGAAATGTGAAGTTAGTATGAAGTTGGGAATGATAGAGTTGAATTCGCCGATTGTTGACGCGCAACCAGATGCGATTTCCAATACGTGAATGTCTTTTCATATAGAAGTATTTCAAGTCCTTCATGATTTGATGTAGAGATTGAAAATGACGATAAGATAAAACAAACTCTCTTCTCACATTTCCAGTTGAATCTTTGAAATAGACGTTTCGATCATGATCCGTTTCAATACGTTGTAGGGAATCTAATTTCCAACTCATCGGGCGTGGTAGTCATGTCTGATTAAGATTTGCATAGTAGGGCGATGAACTCACGACGAATAAATGTCATGATGGAGCGATGTATGTATCTTCTATACTTCTCCCAATTTTATTTGCGAAATGAGAAACAGTTTTGCGGAATGAGAATGGTAGATTTGAATTTCATTTCTGTAATGTTGAAGCCAAACTTGATCACCCAAGGAGATGAATCTTAATGTTTCAAAATATTCCAAATCCCTCATGATATCATTGAGGTTGACAAATTTTCGCCATGTTAATGTAATACCTCTTGATGTATGACCATGAGAATTTTTGAAGTGCACGATTCCATCACGATCAACTCTGATATATTGTAGAGAGTCCAAAATCCAAGTCTTCATGATGTTATGCAAAGTCGCAGATCAGCAATATAAAAATGTCGTTTTATCATATTTTGCTTAGCAATGTGGCTACAAAGAGATTTGCTAGTAATCGAGCCGCACTCTTTTCTACTCCCATTGATCATGCACAACAGCTAAATGGAAATTGGGAAGTGGGTGTCACTCAACTTGTTTATAGCAACTGTGTCTATAATTTTGATCATGAGGTGATGACTATTAATATGAGACGTACAGCTGCTTACCAATGTGAAAAGGGGTGCCGAGTATACATTCCACAGTGGTCAAAGAAAGGTCTCTTATCATGTAAAAAGTTTATATATGATTTCTTGAATAAAGCGAGTAAAGATACTGTCCAATTTACTCCGCACAATGATGATCATACCTATGTGTATCATGTAGTTGAGAAAGATTGGATTGTTGGTTTAAGTCCAAGTTTAAGAAATGATTTAGGCTACCTCGCTAGCGCCTTAACAAGCTATGATAATTTTAACGTTATTTACCACATAAGTGGTCATAAACAGTTAATATATCGAGAGGAAGCTTATTATGTAGATCTTATTCCAAAAAATGAGAAGACGTTGGTGAAGAAGATTGTGATTAAGCCAAGAAAGACAAATATGACTCCTGAAACATTATTGAAGAAATTTAATTATCTCCTTCGAGTTGATGGTAAACAAGTGGCAACATTGACTTATATCAAATCATCTAATCATATTGCAATAAGTAAATTAAATGATGATGATCTAGTATTAGTTTGTTCAAAAGATTTTCATCAGTTCTTGCGACATCGTTCTGCAGCTGTTCATGGAAAATCTGATATGCAACATTTACCATGTGAAAGGTCAAATCAATTTGATGCAGAATGGGCCGTATCTTTATACAGAAAGTGTGTAGAGCCTTTTGGTGGTATCTTACATGAAACAAGAGTGTTGATGCCTCGCATTATTACTTCGGTTAAATTGGTTGTAGATTATTTAAATGAAGTGATTAATGAGCAACATATTTCATTTTCTGAAAAAGAAGGTACTTTGTCTCTCACTATAAATGGAAAAGGTATTGAATTAATTATGGATAAAACTCTAATGGACATTTTGGGTTTTGATCAAAATATCTTTAAAAGTGGTACTGTAACCAAAGCTAGCGCAGACATGTCGCTATCGCGTCGTATTAACTATTTTCAGATCTATTCCAATATTGGTGAAGATGTACGTGTGGGAGATGTTGAAGCTCCATTGCTAGCAATGATACCATACCAGCCAAAAAGCTGCAGTATTTTATCTGAGCATACTTTCAAGAAAGTGCATTATACAAAGCTGAAATCAAACTACATCCCACAAATTGATATTGCCATTTATGACGATGCTGGTGCGTTGATTCCTTTTCATAAAGATGCTGTGACAAGTATCACACTCCATTTCCGAATGAAGAGTTAATGCAAACGTATGCTAATATATTTTTCCAATGTGAATAATATGGAAAGTGAAAATAAGGACTCGTTTCTAATCTACTTGCCCAGTAATGCTTCTATGAATAAATTTTCCAAAAATAAACCATCAGACTATCGAGTAGAATTAAATCGGCCACTGCATTTAGAAGGTGAATGGGAGGTTGGCGTTTCTAGTATTTGCTATGATAGCAATATTCAGAATGTGAATGATTTGGAAGAAATGATATTGACTCCTCGCACCCATGATGGAATAACGATGAATAATGCATTTCAGTTCCCATACAATTTAACATCAGATGGAAAGTGGAACTATGAATGGATTCAGATAAAATCAGATTCTTATGAACCATTTGGGAATGAGAAAATTATTAAGGCGTTCAATAGTGGTAATACTTCCATCATGAAGAATAAGGATCAGAAAGTTTATGAGTTTACTATCTATCATTGGAGTGGGAGACAGTTCCTTCGCTTTCATTCTTTTACTAAAGGTCTTACACTGAGGTTGGATAATGAATTCTATCCACATCTCGGTTTTGGCCATGGACTACATCTAACATCAATTGCTACTGCAAATGTTAAAAAAGTTTATTCAAATCGAATCAACAAATTTCATTATAGATTTAAAATATTTGATGAAGATGTTGTAGAATGCGAAGAACGCATCATTTTGAAAAAGCGTGGTGTTCAACCTTTATCACTTATTGAGTTAGTAAAACGATGGAATGAGACTGTGGGTAAGAAGTATGGAGAGAAAATTATGGCGAACAAAAATAAGTTGGTTATTCAGAAATATAATGACAAACTTACAGTTTATTTCTCTCCAACCTTGCGTCATTTTGTAAGACATTATACACCTATTATTGGAAGCGGTGTGGTGTATGCTTCTCATGAATATCACACTAAAGCTGATTCAGTTAATGATGAATGGTGGGTGGACATCTATGGCGATCGCATCAAGAAAATTTACCAGTCTTATGAAGAATCTAAAGTTGCTATCAATATAATGCCGCGTCTATATCATACAGTTGAAAGCTTCATTCATGTAGTAAATCCTTATATACAACAGAAGTTGAAGCATGTGATGAAAAGTAAATATGATGTAAAGACACACCACATTTCGTTTTCAATTGAAAATCAACGCGTTGTTCTGAGACTGGGTGATGACATTCAATGTCAATTGAGTAAAAATTTGAAAAAACTCTTTGGTTTTTCAATGCTACAAACAGTGTTTGCTGCTGCGCATACGATTGGTATAGAAACACCAATGACACTTGATAAACATGAACAGCACCTTTACATTCAAAGTGATTTGATTCTACCTATTTCTGTTGGTGAGAAAAAAGAATACATTTTACGTGATTTCATTCATGATAAAGACGCTTCATATGGAATAGTCGAGAAGATGTTTGAATCTATTTTCTATCATCCCGTCGTCAAACAAACTATACCCTCTATTGCTATCAAAATTACCAATGGTTTACAAGAGTGCATCCACGTGAAAGATACTAAATCCCTCATAACGTTAGTGTTTCGGAAAACAAAGTGAAGTCTTTATACAACATTTATTGAAATATGTACATGAATGTGAAGCAATAGACTTTATACAACATCCACTGAAAATATATACATGAGCGCACTTCAATAAACATTGCTATATACAAAAAGTCTTTTTACTTCGTGAAGGGTGGAAATATACAGGCATAGGAAAAATGTCTTTCAGTGGAAAAGTCATCACATGGGGAATGTACAGATGTGGACACATATTCACAAGGAAAAAACAATCTCATGCGATACATAAAACAACAATGTTTATCTACAGAAATCAACATCAAAATACTAAGTTAAGGATGATTATGCTAAGACGTCTCCTGAATGTGGTAGTGTGAGTTTAATTCTTTTGGGTGGTGGTATGTTTGTGTCAGGATGTCCATGTGGAAGAGATATGTTGTGTTCTAGCCAGCACCTCTTATCCTCCCATGCTGAAAGCGCCCGTTTCCTAAAAGTATGAGTTTTGATCTCATGCGACTTAGATTTTAAGATTGTCATATTGACAAACGTTATATTTTTATTTCTATAGGCTTTCCTGAAATTTTTATGTTTCATGTTAGAGACCAATGATCTTGATATGCCTTTAGCACGCTTAATACTATCGTCGCTATCCTTTAATTTCATAGAATACATTTTAGGGCGGAGTAGAATCATTTCATCTATTTCCTTCCCTGCTGTCTCATCCTTAAAGCAGCCAAGTTTTGCCTTATTTTTGATGGAGTAGAGTGGGTGATCAGTAGGATAATTTGATGTATCAAAATATCTTTCTAAAGATTTTCCTACTTCATTAAAATTTAAATCTTTTTGAGTGGTAATACCTAAGAAGAAACTATCTGTATCACCACCCAACAAACGAACCCCTTTTACGAGAGGACATGGTTTTAGTATTTTATAAAAGAGTTGGTACATTTCAAGCTTAGAGTAATCTAGTACAGCTTGACCAATATAGATGGGCTTGCACAACTCAACTTCAGATTTTATCATTTTAACACCTATAAGGTCCTCATCGATAATGTCTCTATCGATGAATAGAGGTGATGAGGTCAATTTGTGATACTTTTGATCATCATTAACTAGTTTATAGTTTACACGTTTTCTAACATCCTCCATCGTCTTACCAAATAGACTGTTGTTCTTACCATAGTGGCCAAAATATTAGCCCACCCACTGAAATATCATGTTTTTGGTTTCCGTCTCATTTGGAACTAAAACTCAAAAAATATCCATCACTATCATTTATTGAATTCGAAAACAATCTATTTCATAGAAACATGATGTAAGAAGATCACTAGAATCAATATTTGGTAGGATAACCTCTGTTATCAAGGACAGCTTGGATGCGCGATGGCATGGATCTTACCAATCGCCGACAGTATTCCGGAGATATTTCGGAGATCCAAACAGATTTCAAAATCCGAAGAAGATCACTTTCGGAAGAAGGACAATGAAGATTGACTTTTGACTTCATTACAGACCAGCAATTCTCGATGACATTGAGATCCGGGGAATTCGCCGGCCAGTTTTCCAGTAGTTGAACTTGATTATCGACGAACCACCTTTTAGTCACTTTTGATACGTGACAGGGTGCGGAGTCTTGTTGAAAGTAAGTCACTCCATGGATATTCATGTGCAATTTCACTTTCTCATCGAGAATTTCGATATAACCTTGAGAATTTAGTCGTTTCCCTTTCTCCAGGAATGCAATACCAGCCCGACCTTTGGCAGTAATGGCGCCCCAACACATGATTGACGGAGGATGTTTCACGGTTTTGATCGTAAATTTCGGATCGTACCTTCGGTTCGGTGGTCTTCGAATGTAGTTATATCCGCAGCTTCGAACTTGTTGAAATGTAGATTCATCAGTAAACATCACATTCTCCCACCAGTCCGGCGATTTATCCTTGTGAAGATTACAGAACTTGATTCGAGCCAGTCTCTGTTTCTCTGTTAATAACGGTTTCTTTGAAGGTCTCCTTGCTGGTAGATTGAAATCATCTGTTAATCTACGACGGATAGTGCGATCACTCACGGAGATGTTAAGTTCTGATGCAGCGTGAGCGATGTTTGCAGATGGCTTTGTAGGGTCTTTGGTAACAAGAGACTTGATGAATCTGTCCTCTCTATCGTCGTACACCTCTTCCTGCCGGAAAGATAGCGATTGTTGGTTACCGGTAGCCCCAATGATTCTCGATCCAAGTGTCTCTTCACAGATCGCCGTGAAATCTTTAATCGACGTGCAATGTCAGCATGAGATAGATTCATTTTGGCATATGCACTTATCTGTCCTCGACAAAAGTCTGTGATGTCTTTCTTGCAACCCATAATGCGAAGAAATGAACGAAAAGTGGAATTCTGAATCATTTCCATTCTGATTCAAAAATTCGAAATTCAAATCTGTGATCACGTCAAATCGAAGTAAACAGATTTCACTGCATCAGACCATCATTAATGACTCATTTATGAAATCATAGATATCGTATTCAAATGAAAAGAACACGACAGAAGACGCTTAATCGTATCGCTTTATACTTTAGGTAAATCTAAGGGTGGGCTAATATTTTGGCCACTATGGTATACTTATAAAAATCTTTTTCAAAATTATTTTGGGCTAGTGCACGTTTCTGGCTGTTGCTATCTATGTAGGGTTTGAGGAAGGCTTTCTGTCTAAATTTAGTAATGCGGTGAACTCTTTTTAAAATCATGCCCATTTCTAAATAAAATTTTAAGATGCTAAAGTGGACTACATAGTTTTCCTTATCATACTGGGTGAGTAAAAGTTTGCGGCAAGGCTTATAGTCGGGTTGACCGCATGATTCTAAATCTTTATGAAATTGTTTCATAAAGTCGGAAAACATATCTTTACTCACTTCACCTGATTCGGGTGCGAGTGGAAAATCTACGGTTTTATGTTTAATATTATTTGGATAGATTAGATCTATCTCAAAATAATATCCCCAATCACCTTCATCTGGAATTGCTAGTATGTTAGAAGGGTTGGAGAAATGCTGAATTTCACTATCATCTAACCAGCTAAACTCAGAGTGAGGGAGTGGTTTGGATAGTGAACTACCATATAAATTATTTTGGTCATAATACTTAAGATGAGTCTGATCATTACCTACTGTTTCAGATTTTAACCTATGTTTATTTACAAATGTGAGACCACCGCGAATTCCTCGCTCAAATAAATTATACATCTCTGGATCTTGTAAGAGATGAATGGTCTCACCAGTCATTTTAAAAGCAGACTTAAATGACATGGCTGGCAGACTGACAAAGTGGACGGGATCTAACTTATCTTCTTCTAATGCCACTCGTCGAAACTCCTGAAATACATCAGCCAGCAAAAATACATCTAACTTAAGGTAGGCAATCATATATTCACCAAATGTATGGCAGTCAAATTTTATCCATGAATCTTGTGCATGATCATAATCTTCAGTCTTACATTCTGCGCCGGTCAAATCATTTTTAAATTTATCTATGGGCGGAAGAGAAGTCTCGCCGAGTTTACTAATCGCATCAAAATATGCATATGGAAAGACTCCTTTCCGTGTGATGACTTCATCGGTTAGATTTGGATATTGTTTCTTAAGATTTTGTGTTAGTGGAAGAGACTTTAGATTTTGTACGAGAGAGGCCGGTGATGCAGTCATAAATTGGTAGGAATCTAAAAATTTTATATAAAAATAGACCGTCTTATTTTCTTTAGTTTTATCGACAGGCACTTTTGCTGTCATGGCCATAAACTTCTCTCTCGTTTGCGCTATTACATCAAGCTTCCACTCTTTCATTTGACCTAAACCTCCTTTTATTATCATATGGCTATCGTAGCCCTTGAAATTATGGAAAATGACGGGTAATGTACGCCGTTTCATCCTAAGTGAAAAACTGCATTTTGAACAGAGTGCGTTTCTAAATTTACCAGTGATGTGATCATGGTCGCGCACTTTCTTAATCTTATCATCGTCAAATGTTTTCCTACATTTGGGGCAAGCGTTGCAACTATCAAATTTTGCTTGATCATCTGCTGTCATATGCAATGATCTGCGATAGAGTTCACCATCATGTTTTTGTTGAAATTTTACAGCCTGTTCGAGGAATTGTAGGAATTGGTAAATACAATCCTCACCTTGCCAGACGCGCATTTTATTTTGCCTACTCCTTAGGTGATCATGCCATACTTCATAGCAGGAAATGGCTGCTGGTCGATGGATGTTATCATCGATATAACATTCGATGTCAGCATAGATGACACGAAGAGGACTTAGTTCATCACCATTCTCTCTATATGAAAACTCCTTATCTTTGGGCATGCGCTCCATTTGTAGTTTACCTCGCTTACACCATTCGTAATGAGTTTCAAATTTGTTTTTACTCCTAAAGTTCCGAATACATCTGTCGCAGTAATATAACTCTCTACTAGAGTTTTCTAAGTGGTAGTATAAGCGAGAGATTTTGGGAATACCGCAGTAGTGCCATTCCTCACTATCATCCTGTTTTACTAATAACAAGTTTACTGTACGTTCATAACAACTCGAACGCGAGTTGTAGCGCACACCCTTCAATCCCTTTTCCCAAACATAGAGAACTATTTTGATGTTGTTCAATTTTTCAAATTTTTCTATATCTTTAATTTTCATATCGTCACTATTACAGTCATCGAAGTTTAATTCATTCTCCCACTGTTGATACTTACTCTTGCGGTATCGGCTATTCTGCACATCATTATAGTGGAGAATGGAGAGGACGGCATACTTAAAACATTGCGATTCGCAATCTACAGAAATGACTGCTGCTTTATTTCTTAAATTTTTCGGAAGTTTAAAGGAGCCTCGACCACTATGATTTCCTAATAAACTGATTTTAATCATGGCGGTCTCAATACCATCAAAAACGAGTCCACTATCACGCTCGTTAAATTTATCTATATTTAATTTTAACCCTTGGATATGAAAATTTATCCAAGACTCACAGTCTACAACTTCGGTTGCAGGAGAGGAGGGTATGTGAAACTCCAACCTCTCTATTATTTGTCCAGTATGGTGGTCGATTTTTACATATTTTATTTTAAGATAGATGAGCGCCTTCATTCTAAAATTGCCTAAATTGTTGAAGAGCGCTTCTATCAATGATGAATTTTGATGAAACCATTCCTCAAAGTTAGCCATGGTTTCTGAGGAGTCCATCTGGTAGTTCCTCACTAAATTATTTATGGACACTTCAGTGAGTCGGATAGAGGAGGCACCGTTGGTGTAGGTATCGTTCGTGTGTGTATGTTGAAGTCTGTGCGAAGATAGTTCAAAACGTGTCTCGAAAGACTGAATGCATAAATCGCAAGAAAAGGAGACATCGTTAACAGAATCATCCCTACCTTCGGAGATTGATGCCGGCTTAGGTCTACAAACACCTCGCTTGATGTGTCGGATGAGATCACGCTTCCTCGTGAAGATGTGTCCACAGTCAGCACATTGCCGATCGTCGCATTCCCGCGACAATGTTGATATGGACTCGCACGAGATGGAACTGGTATCACCTGAAAGAGAAATCATTCTTTCATCTCTGTTCAAGTCTCAGTGTATTGTTACAACCTACCTTGACTCAACAACTCTAAACTTTCCTCGAGAAGGGAGGGTGTTGGTGATGAAGTTGATGCCTGAAATTGAGGAAGATGCTATTAGCCACACGTTTGAGGGAGATGAGAGAGGAAATTTTCAACTTACCATTTCAACGAAATCAAGTTTAAGGTTGATACTTCAGTCAAATAATACGTCTCAAATTTGGAATTCACTAAAGAGCAGTTCACTTGTACGCCTCAAATACAGAATTCGCTAGACAACAGTTCACTTATGCGTCTCAAAGACAGAGTGAAATGATACGGATGTCACTTTGCTTATATACTTTCATTCTCTTCATTCATTGGATGTTCATTCTGATTGGCTGCTTGTGTATACTTAAGAATTAGAAAAATGTTAAAGTTATCATTATTCAAAGTCATTATTCACAGTCAACATGACAAGTCCTCCAACAACACCAAATACCGCATTGGAGTTCTCCTCTCCATGCACATCAGCAAAGGTGCTCGTTACACCAAATGCACCAAGAAAGGCGAAGGTGGAGAAGGTGTACCGACTGGACAATATACGAAAGTTATCATTATCGGAGGACGATGAAGAAGAGTTGCCCGACCTAACAGGCATACGGTGGAAATATTTACAATATGATGCCGAAGGGGTGATGGAGATGACCAGCAAGTCGCACTTGCATCAAATATGGGAGTGGTACACCCCTAACTCCCAACCGCGAACCGTGGCGGAGTGGGCGTACATTGACAAAGTGAGGGACGCTGCAGAAGAACGTTTAAAGCAGCTCAACTGTTTTTGTGATCTATGTGAAGTCAGACTCTGGGACGATATTGACGATGAAGACCTTTTGAAATACATGCCATAATAAATGTTTATTTCGTATTATCTTTGCTTTCATACTGACTTACTTGAATGGGGCTTTAGTGAATAATTTAACCATGTATACTTTTTCATTTGGAAATAGTAGCACGCTTAGTTTAACTTGCAAATCTTATAACATTTCATATGGGTGATAATGGTAGATGAAATAGTGTTAAATAAAATTAAGATAGCTTACATGATTCTGGGATAGCAATCGACTGCGATCCATGTGTAAAGAGCTTGTTAGACTACGGAAGAGAGAAGTGTGTTATGTTGCGTGTGGCGCGTGAGTGTCCTCCCTTTCATTCCATTCATCAATTCATCTCATTGATAGAGACAGGTAGAACTCATGGCTCTCATAACGTATGCAATGGAAAGTTTTAGGCAACCTTCGACAGTTGGCTAAATGTCGCCCTGGCGCGAATGCATACTACGTTGAGACAGAGGCAATCACTTGCAAACATGACGCAGAGAGGTTTAACAAGATTGACCATTGCCGAATGTCCCTTGCGGTATACATAGCTACGGGTTTCACCGCCGCCCTTTACAGGAACGCCCGTCGAAAGGAAGTATTACACCGAACTTCATTTGCAACGTTCAAGTTGACTGATAGCAGATTCAACTTAATGATAGTATTCGCCAGTCCGAAGACTGCCCAGGGCAAACCGCGAGGAGGTTCTATCAAATCTTGCCCCATGGTGGCCCTTAAGAGAGCCGGTGGTTCGTTCTCGGGATGATTGAAAAAATATGGGACTCAAGCTTGCCGCTTCGCCTCCGGCTCGTTGACGGAAGCAGGTGGGCGCTTCTCTTTGATATCTGTAAAGAAAGAAGTTGTTAGTTATCATCTTGAACTCTAAGTTACTTGTTTTAACTTACAGATCTTCTCCGACGTGGTTCGAACAGGAATCCTGTGATTGCCTCCTTATGGTCGAATGTAAAATGAAGGCATTCGATACCTTTTTTAGCCCTGCTGTAACACATTTCGTCTCTGCCACGTTCACAGAGGAGCGGTCTTGCGGGCACACGTCTTTTCTTATCTAGGGGAATGTGGAGGCGACTTGATCGTCGAGTACTGCTACTCATCACTTGTTGGTGCAGCTCCTGATTAGTCGCCACCACCTTCCCCAACTGCTTTCGCAGCCCTTCCACCTCCTCCCTCATCTTTCTCAACTCCTTCTCTTGACTCTCTCTCTCGATCAGGAGCTGTTCTTCTCTAGCCTTACTAGCGAGGTGCGAGAACCTCTCGCGATCGAGCTCTCCTTCTTTCTCAAAAAGACTAGCTTGAGTCTTCTTGAGCTCCTGAGTGACTCGCGAGAGGTTCTCGGAACTCGCTTTATAGAAGAAACAGTCCCTCTTCCACACCTCCAACTCATTCTTCAACTTGTCATAGTTATCGACCAGTGGTGGGCGCATAATGAAGTTGCGACATTGAGCCGCAATCCCACCACTGCTCGATAACTTAGCCGGCTGCACCTCGCTATCGAGGTCAACTTCCCTCACCGCCTCTACCTCGCTATCGAGGTAGACACTCTCGACTAGGTCAGCCTTCGTCGAGCCTTTTTCCTCCTCCTCCTCTTCCTCACTGTCGCTGCTACTAGTAGCCGACTCATCGCTAGAGGAGGAGGAGGATTTACTCGACTTCGGAGAAGACTCAATCGGGGTGGGTGAGAGAGCCTTTGCTGGCACACTAGAGGGAGCCTCTGCTGACGCGATAGACTCGACAGCACACTGAGTCTCCAGAATCGGGGTGGGTGAGAGAGCCTTTGCTGGTGCACTAGATGAGGGAGGCTTTGGTGACGCGATAGCCTCGACAGCGCACTGAGTCTCCAGAGCTTTTAACTCTGAGCTGAAGAGACTTTGCTTCGCCTCCTCAGTCAGCTCTGGTTGACTGCAACTGCTATGCTTCGCATGCCACTCCGGTAACTTCTCGACAAGGCGAGATGCATTATGGCTGCTGCAAAAGTATCGAATGCCCCCTACCATTCGCTTATTTACACAAGAGTGTTTCTTGAAGGCATCACTGCGAAAAATCTTTGTACAAACGCAGAGCTTGAAAGCCGTCTTGGCATTATTGTAGTTAACCATTTTCTGAAGTGAAAAGGGGAAAACAATGATTATAATTCCGTAAACGTTTGATAGCAAACGATTGATTCCTAGTTTATAAAAACGGAAAAGAATGATTTTACACTTAGTGAGATGATAGATTTGAGTGTAGTGAGTGGCACTAGATCCCGTCGACAGCCCGAAGGCCTTGTACTGATCACTAGGGAAGTGAGAGATCTTCCCCGATACCCGCTATTTACAGCTTAAGACATCATTGTGACTGCCCCGAAGTGGTAACAGCAACGCCGAGTCAAAGGTAGTGAACAGTAGCTGGGATCTAACCCCTCAAAGCTGCCTTAGACTTAGTTAAATTTGAAATCTGATAGTAGATTTGAACTCAGCATACTTGAAAACCCCAGAAAACCTCCAAAACTAGTGAATTTAAATTTTTCAACTTTTTAGCACTACTTATGAAATTTTATAAGTAGTCTGTAACTTAGGCCAGGTCATTAGCGACCGAACCTTTTTTGAATCAAGTCAAACGGACTTGTAGAAGCAAAGTTACGAGCCTTTAAAGTTTTGGAGTCTTTTATGGCCTGGAGACGAAGGCCATCTACTGGCGAACCTCTAAGTCTGACGGCTTAGCTGATATCAGCAATGAAATTTTCTAAGTCGGTTTCTTACAGAAACTTGGAATTTGGAATGTCCGAAGCTATCATCGGAGCTCAGAGAGACGACCTACCTCTGACAATCGTTCTCCTCTAAATGACAAGTCTCCGTCGGTTCCCAGCTTATATAGTGTGTGGCGATCAGCTGATGACGTAATACCCATCATCCAAAAACTAAAAATCCCGTCTATCTCCGGTTCTAGTGCTCCGATTGAGCTGGAAATACACCATTTCCATGTAGAATTTGACGCTGAATCCGAATCTGGCCTCCGTTTTCCCATCCGATGCTTCGTTTTGGCTCTACAGTAGGCAGCCATCGCAAAAATTCTAACTCGTTTTTCCGAAAAATGTTGAAAATTTTTCTCGCCGATTGACTTGAAACTCTCCGATTGACATGAAACTCACCATACAGATAGAGAATTTCACGCTGATTCCAAATCTGAAATCCGTTTTCCAATCCGATGCTTCGTCTTGAAGCTACAGCCCAAAACGTCCCAAATTCTAACTCTGTCGTTTTTCGCCAATGTCCCAAAATCTTAAATGGCGTCTCACATCTAAACGAAGACAGATAGGAACAAGCCGATTCTTTCACTGAATTTGTCTCACTCTTAGCTTTCAAACGAGCTATCGCACGACAAAATCCGTCCACTGGAAGCAAAAATCGAAGCAAGCTGTCCAGAGGGGGGGGACGTCAGTGAAATTTCAAAATTTGATGAAAAATGTTTTGGTGACGGTCCCAGGTCGAAATTCCACACTTTGGAAAATTTTCAAAATTTTACCCATACAAAGTCACTCTGACACTTAGGATTTTTTCAGGTGAGCGAGCTCCGACCTAAAATCTTGTAACCGCTCTAACTTTTGAACGAAGACAGATAGGAACAAGCCGATTCTTTCACTGAATTTGTCTCACTCTTAGCTTTCAAACGAGCTATCGCACGACAAAATCCGTCCACTGGAAGCCAAAATCGAAGCAAGCTGTCCAGAGGCAGGGGGACGTCAGCCGAAATTTCAAAATTTGATGAAAAATGTTTTGGGGACGGTCCCAGGTCGAAATTCCACACTTTGGAAAATTTTCAAAATTTTACCCATACAAAGTCACTCTGACACTTAGGATTTTTTCAGGTGAGCGAGCTCCGACCTAAAATCTTGTAACCGCTCTAACTTTTGAACGAAGACAGATAGGAACAAGCCGATTCTTTCACTGAATTTGTCTCAGTCTTAGCTTTCAAACGAGCTATCGCACGACAAAATCCGTCCACTGGAAGCCAAAATCGAAGCAAGCTGTCCAGAGGGGGGGGGACGTCAGTGAAATTTCAAAATTTGATGAAAAATGTTTTGGTGACGGTCCCAGGTCGAAATTCCACACTTTGGAAAATTTTCAAAATTTTACCCATACAAAGTCACTCTGACACTTAGGATTTTTTCAGGTAAGCGAGCTCCGACCTAAAATCTTGTAAGCGCTCTAACTTTTGAACGAAGACAGATAGGAACAAGCCGATTCTTTCACTGAATTTGTCTCACTCTTAGCTTTCAAACGAGCTATCGCACGACAAAATCCGTCCACTGGAAGCCAAAATCGAAGCAAGCTGTCCAGAGGGGGGGGGACGTCAGCCGAAAATTTTTTCTCTCCGATTGACTTGAAACTCACCATAGCGATGCAGAATTTCACGCTGAAACCGAATCTGACCTCCGTTTTCTCATCCGATGCTTCGTTTTGACGCTACACACCAAAACGTCCCAAATTCTAACTCTGTCGTTTTTCGAAAAATGTTGAAAATTTTTTCTCACCGATTGCCTTGAAACTCACCATACCGATGCAGAATTTCACGCTGAATACGAATCCGACCTCCGTTTTCTCATCCGACCACTCCTTCCACTCGAAACAACCCATTTTACAACCCAACATTCAGCAGATTGCACGAAAAACATCACACACTATAGCCTCAAGACTAATCCTGGCGGTCGCCCAAGTCCACCACGACCGACACTCTATCGTTCCAGAGGGGGGGGACGTCAGCGAACAGTTTGTGAACCCACCTGGTCGGTACACCACGACAGACTACAACCTCTGTCGTTCCAGAGGGGGGGGACTCAGACCCGAAGCACCACGGCGGCCGACCACGACACTCTGCCGTTCCAGAGGGGGGGGGGGAGGGCGCGCTGTGTTTATTATGGACCTTTTATTACTACTGTCACTGTCATCATCGATATCTAAAAAATACATATATACCACAGCTCATTGATTGTCGCAGTTCCATAGTTAATCATTCAATATTCTCATAACTCACAATTCATTATCATTCTATATCTCCTTAGTTTCTCTGTATTGTTGCCGTTGGCATGTTTGGTTGGTTCCACTCTGTTTTGTTGTTAATGACGACCCTTTTCTGTTGTAAACTGTTTTTGACGTTGACTGATTCCGTTATTTGACATTCCATTGCATTGTTATGATGTATGTACACTTGTTATACTCAATGAAAATGCCTGTTCTTCTCTGTCATGTTCTTTACTGTCATGCGCACAGCCTCATCTGTGGGGACAACTGTGACTGCGAAGATTTTCCTGACATCAGAATGCGCCGTGAACGAAGTACAATTCGGCTCCTAAAGAAAATTTCACTTTGTCCAGAACATACGCTACATCAAATGTGTCCACCAAGGTCGTCTCGGTTGAGAAACTTTATACAGCCACAGACTTTAACAACTCGTCGAAGAAACTCCTTCTTTCCAATGGCGACCATTCTTGCAAATAGCACATTCTTCGAATAGATGCTGTGCGAATGGATATGCTGCGTGTATCCATTCAGTTTCCTTACTTTATCATACATCTGACGTATCCATAATTTACTGATTATTTTAATCACTCTTCAACAAACGCTTACATTTGCTGCTGAGTTTCATGTGTGTCCTGATTTTTTGCTATACAGAACGTTCATACCGTTCTGATTGTGCACTACTCTTGATTTCTAATGTAAATGAAATATACACTTTACATACTTACTTTTTTTAATTTTACAATATTTCCATTGACTTGATGTATCCTTCTTTTCTTTCAATTGCTTCATATGTTCTTTTCCTCTGACTTTCGCATTTCTTGCTGTTTCTCCGATATAAATCCCTTTGCATCTTTCACATTCAATTTCGTAGGTTATTCCTTGTACATCACATTTTCCTGATCCATTATTTTTGAATATTAGGCATTCCTCTGTGCATTTCTTTTTCTCGAACGGATTTGACCTTTGCAATTTTGATTTTTACGGTAGCTTTTGCTGTTTCTAAAACTTACATTTTAAATCCACTTTTCTTTATTTCACTTGGATGTGTGTGGAAGCAAATGAGTTTTTGTTGCTTTTTTTGTGAAATTTAGCCACGATTGTTGCTCTCTTATTGATTATTCTGTCTCGATATCATTTACGTGATTATTGCATTGAGTTGTATTGATGATTTTCATGATTTTAAATATAAACACATATTTCTCTCTCTCTCTCTCTAAGCTTATGAACTATGCTCTGTTATTCTTCAAAACAGAAAAATTGAAGTGAAAAGGAGAAGAGGTATCAAGAGGGGTTTTCTACATGTCATGATAACGAAACTGTCAACACCCGCTTAAAAATGGTGTGCTCATGATACATGGATAAATGACGGAAGGGGTTTCGATTTCCTAAATTGTTTCGTCTCTCGAAGGATACTTTCGTAAGAGTCTAAGGGGTAGGATAAATAATTTAAAAAATATCAGAAAAGTGTGATTACGTCATTGCATCGACCCTTTAGTTCTTTCATCAGCAGATGTCCAAGTAAAGCTTTTGCTTCACGTCAACAGATGCATGAACTCGTTCATGACATAAACAATGCTTTACAGAGGAACTAGATTTCTCTATCTTGTAATTTCAGGCGACTCCATTCAATTATTTTGTAAGTTACGTCAATGGTTCATCTTTGTACTTGAATCTGGAAGGTTACTGCATTGATATGCTGCAGGAGTTGGCTGCAAGACTAAATTTTCAATATGTCATCAGGGATCCTTCTGATGGACAATATGGATCCCTAATCGGAGACAGTGGGAATTGGTCAGGAATGGTCGGAGAATTGATTCGAGGGGTAAGATCAAGCTCGATGACATTTCAATGAAATACCGTAAAACGGGGTAACTTTGAACAGCAGGGGCCACTTTGAACACTTAGCACTAAATGCTGTTTTTGCTATCTGTTTTCTTTATTGGCATTCGGCAGTGTCTTCTAATTGTGTCAATCAATGACAAATGCTTGTAGCGTGTGAACAATAGCTTATTCGACGATTCTACTTGGAATGCAAGAAAGACGATATCGATTTTCAAGCGCGCACGTGTGTCAGAACTTAGTGCAGTCGACACTGGCTTTATATTCATTCTACGACTGAAATCACATTCTACGACAGTAGCGACGATGCCGAGGTCCTACACACGTGAAATAACAAACGGACATACGGAAACTTCACTGAAGATGATCTTTTACTTGCTGTTGACGCTGTGAAATCGGGAATGTCTTTGCGATGTGCAGCCAATCAATTCAACATCAACCTGAGTACCCTACACTATAACCTGAATCCAACCGTCGTACGAAAACCAGGAAGACCACCAATGCTATCAGATGAAGAAGAAACAGTTATCCGCGACACTATAAAACAAGTTACAGAATGGGGCTACGGCTTCTGTCGCAAGACTGTGGCCCTCCTCATAAAAGGATACCTAGACCAACAAGGACGCGCCGAGTCTCGATTCAAAGACAATTTGCCCGGCGAAGACTTCGTTGTCATTCATGAAGAGAAACAAAATGGTGTACAGAAAACCTGGGAACATCAAAAGAGCCTGGTCTTCTGTTAGTGCTCAAGACATTGAATCTTTCTTCCGTGAGATGGAAGCAGCAGGAGCTGATCAGATTCCATCTACAAACATCTATAACTTCGATGAAACCGCGTTATCCGACGATCCTGGTACCTGCAATGTGGTAGTTCCTCGTGGTGCTAGAAGAGTCGAGGTTGTGAAAGAACACAGCAAGGTGAATATCTCCATCATGGTATGCGGCTCAGCTGAAGGAGAGTTACTGCATCCACATGTGGTTTACAAAGCTACCAACCTTTACGAAGGTTGGACTGTTGGCGGTCCTTCTGGAGCTCAATACAGTGTCTCGAAATCCGGATGGTTCGATATAGACATATTCGAGAAATGGTACCGGGACGTCTTCCTGGAAGCGGTTCGATCCAAGCCGGGGCGGAAGATTCTTATTGGTGACAATCTGGCATCGCATTTTTCCGTTAGCGTCGTTCGAATGGCACGAGAAAACGACATTCTCTTTGTGGCTCTCCCTCCGAACACGACTCATATAATGCAACCACTGGATGTATCCGTCTTCAGACCGTTTAAAAGAGTATGGGCAACAATCTTGGACAACTTCAGGAAAGAGTCTCGATCAAAGGGTGCACTTCCAAAGGTGAACTTCCCGGTAATGCTTCATCAACTGTATCAGGAAGTAAAGAAGACCATAGACAAGACATCAACCTCAAATCTGGATTCAGAGCAACGGGTCTGTCTCCATTCAATCCTTCTGAACCCTTGAAACACCTTCCAGATGCATCCTCCAATAAAATAGTGATATCGGGCGTTCTCTTGATGGAGCGCTTATTCAGATGCTTCGTGACCATCGAGGAATAACGGAAAAAGTGAAGACGTCAAGAGGAAGAAAAGTAGTGCCCAGGCGCCCGATTTCTGAAGAATCTCTCACAACGGGAACAGCTCCAGGAACCAGCTCGTCAGAGCCGAGTACCTCAAATGCTGAAGCAGCCTCGTCATCGGGATCAGACGATAACTGCAGCAACTGCTTCAGATCCTTCGCCGCCTATTCCGGACCTGATTGGGTGCGGTGCGTCGACTGTCTGCAATGGTATTGTGGATTCTGCAACGATGGGACGACGGATCCATTCTACAAATGTGACTTCTGTGAATAGTCAAATTCATCAACTTGCAACTGCTAAGTGCTATTCTTTACTTAGTATATTGTTTTTGTTGTTTAGTTACGGAATAGTTAATTAAAGGAACTTGTTATGATCCAAATATAGCATTGTACATGAAAAAATGTGTCTGTTCAAAGTTACCCCGTTTTTGGAAAAAATGTTATCTATTAAGTAACCTTATCGATTTTTCATACTAGCAATAGTTAAGCTCTATAAATTGTCTAGATTGTGTAAAATACCAATTCTGCAGTTCATGGGTAGAAAACTTAGGGATCCGAATGATAAAAAATTTTAATCGTGTATTTAACTGAAAAAAGCGTTCAAAGTTACCCCGTTTTACGGTACAAACAAATTTCGAGTTAATGTGATCTATACCAAGTTGCAAACGTATACCTTGTGGGAACTTAGAAGAGCATCTAAAAAGCTGTAGGAGTAACATTTGGCAAAGAGTATTATTAGAAAACTCGTGTGCTTCAATACATCGTCGTACCCATAAAGTAAGTTTTTCCTTTTTTGATTAAATGACTTGATTACACATAATTTAATGCTGATCGCATCAGGGATGGAACCGGCCCGGCCCAATATTTCGACCGGCCGGAATATTCGGTTCATGAACGTTCGTTGTAATCACACATGTTTCACAAAAGACTCGCTAATATTATTTATCCATTTAGCATTTTTCTAAATTATCTATATAGAGGAAAATTTCTGGTTAATTAGCATGAAAATGCAAAATCCCTTTGGAATGACGAAACTGAGGTAACAACGACATTATCTCGATCAGTTGTAATTCCATCTGCGGGGGCAGATACTTGCTACACTTGTGGGATCAAATAAGTGTCGGATAACACACCTGCACATCGCAATCTCAGTATGCTGCAAAATGCATGAAGATAGTATCACCATAATAACTATTCAACGCTTTCATTTGAGAAACTAGATCTATGAGAATGATCCTGAATTTTAGAAACATGCATGTAGTATCTGTACATGTAAGATTTTGATTAATCAATGGCTTTTTTGGTATTTAAAATGTATATCTAGAGAATTGACAACTATCAAGTCAATAAAAACACACCAAAACCCTTAATTCCTTGACCGCACTTGCCTAACCCAGGAATCGAACCGAAGTCCGCGGTGGAGACGAGCTCGCACTTTCTTCTCTAGGCCACGCTGCGCGCTGAGCCGCTGACGGTACAAAAGGAATGCGAGTGAAGGCAGTAGTCTTCTCCAAGTGATATCGACAGCTTATTGTTATTATTGACAGATTGCTACCACCATTCACATTGTAGCGAGACAGCATATCAGCATGTCATTCGACTACGTGACACATTACAGATAGTTTCATAAAGAATTGAAATGGGTAAACGTGAATTACGTATAGAAAGTTGTTTCAAACCTCAACAAACTTTATATGCTTAGAAAGCTCATGTTCTGAAATTGCTCCTGTAAAGATTTCAAGACTATACTCCAAATATAGCAGTCAGTAGACTGGATAATGTTTCAATCTTCGTGCGTCTGCTATTTTCCTTTAAAAAAAGATCGGATCGACTAAGATTATGGAGAACACTGACGGAAGGTCTTCTGGTCGAGCAATGCTGACTTTTCTCAGGTTGGTCACGTGTTGTTTGGTCTGATTGAAATTCAAGGATGGACGTTTTTGGCTGATGTCTGGGCAAGATACGTCCATCGAAAATGCTCTTTGTTTAACTTGGAAAATGAGGGAATGAAATTGACTGCTTAACCGATTGGTTGGATTCTTGCAAGACCTACAGAACGGACACAGCACGCCTTTAACAGTTGCACTTGTGTAGATGAAGATTGAACTAAGATACTGAAGTGATTAACTGAATGACGGATGTGCTTCCTCAGGGTCAAACAGAGTTAATAGTAGCACAAAGCTACGAGTAATTTACCAATCATCATTTTATCTGTCATTCTATTTGTAATACTAATTTTCTGTTCATCTGTATCTCTATAAATTTGCAATACAGATGGATTTTATAGGTTTGACCCGTCAAGAACGAGTTTTGTCACTTTAAGATTGACAATGCTATTTCAAAGTGCGGCAGTCGAAAAGAATTTGCGTCATCGCCGCTTCAAGTGGATTTTTGCCGGTATGATTGCGCAAACTGCTGCTCATTGCCAAATCAACTGCAGTATTATCGTTTCAAATGCAAAATGAAATAATGAAAGGAGTATAGAAGGAGCTTTTCCTTCATCGAATGTGCTATATATTATGTTCATTTGGGCAAATGCTGAATGAAATCGACAGCCTAGCAAATTGGCTGGATTGTAGCGTGGTCATTGTAAATTAAGCTAAAGGAGGTGAAAACAATGATAGGAACGATCTAAATCATGTTATATGCAACATTTCATTTCAAAAGCTGAAGTACATGATAACAATTAAATAAGGTATACATAGTAACTAGACTCAAATTAATCTACATTTGAAAAAAGCACCATCATGGTTAACTTGCTTATTCAAAGTGGGGTTGAGTTTTTTTATGTACATGGCTTCCAAAATATTTAGGTCATAAGTGTTGGGAGCTTGAGATAGAATTTTGAAATTGTCAACTTTACAGCTGCAACTGCAATTTAACCTATGGTCAGAAATGGCGGACATTTTTCCCCGATGTTCTTTTATTCTTAAGTTTAAGTGTCTTGTAGTTCTACCTATGTAGGTAGTGCGAGGGTCCACCTCACAAGCGAATTGGTAAATGACATTAAACCTAAGAACTTTGGGAGTATGATCTTTGTTGGAGAAACCACTTTTTAGTTTATTGCATGTGAAAACCCAACGGATAGGAAATTCTTTATCTATTCTACGGAAGAGTGATTGTAGTTTATTTTTAAAATAAACCGATTGAATGCCAAAAAATGGAATTTTGACAGTATGGAGGTATTTGGATTCATCTTTTTCTTTTGGAGCACAGAATCTTTTGTCCAGATACTGTTTGACCACTTTTTGTATAAAGTACAACGGATATCCGTTGTTTTGAAAAATTTTGGTCAATTTCCCTATTTCATCATGGAAAGTTTGCCATGACGAGCAGACGATGTTGACCTTTTCTAGATATTGACCTGGACGTTTCATCCAACACGCTAACTACTAAAGTGTACAGAAAACCCACGTACACCGGTCCAACCTTGAATTTCAGAGCCATATGCCCCATGCAATGGAAAATTTCTGTTTTAAGCACTCTGATCAACAGAGCCTACATCGTCTGCTCGTATAACGTATAGCGTATAACGTTTTAATCTCTATCTCGCTATCACCTCTGCCCTATCCCACTGCATCCGATGACCAAGCTCCCACACGTGCCTGGCCACCTCCGATGACTGCACTTCTGCCTCCCTCACTTTCTTCTTGTGTTCTTTCATTCTTTGTTCCATGCCGCGTTTTGTCTCCCCCACATACTTAGCGTCGCAGATCCCACACTTTAAACAATAAACAACCTCCTTCGCGTCCTGCTCCTCATCCTTCCTCAATAAACCCCCTAAGTTTCTGCCGCTCCGATCCACTCACTACCCGATATTCAAACCTCTTCATCACTTTCCTGACTCGCTCGCTTAAGCCTCCCACATAAGGAATGTAGCACTTCTTCTTTTTCTTCTCCTCCTCTAAGTCCCTTTCTCCGGCCTCCCTACCGACGCATTTCCTGCTGCGAATACACCTTCTGACGAACCGTCTGTCATACCCGTTGAACCCAAACACCTTCTCAATATGATTTATTTCCTTCGTCAAACTCTCTCCGTCACTGCACACCTCCACTGCCCTTCTCACCATTCCTTTTATCACACCTGCCTTAACCCCATTACTGTGCTCCGATCTTTCGTGAATGTACACATCGGTGTGCGTAGCTTTCCTATACACAGATGTCATCAGATGGCCTTCCCTGTTCTCCACCAGTACATCCAAAAAAGGCAATTTTCCTCCTTCATCCACTTCGCTTGTGAATTTCACTTCTTGTGTTCTCCTATTCAAGGAGTTTACCAGCTCCACCACACTCTCTTCATTCTTAATCACTCCCAAAGTGTCATCCACGTATCTCACGAAGTATCTCGGTATCTCAATTCCCGCCCTTCTGGCTTCCTCAAACCCTTCTTTCTCAAACCTGTCCATATACAAGTCTGCCACTATGGGGATACTGCGCTTCCAATGCTTAGCCCTGTCGTCTGCCTGTAATGTCTCTTTCCCACCATGAAAATCGCCGAGTTCAAAGTTAATCGCTTACCACAGCAGTTCAAAACTGATCAGGATAATCTTGTGGCCGAGTTCGGCATTCGCTTAATCAACATCGAACTTCGTCGACATCGCTACGATTTGAGAGCTACACAACGGAGGTGTGAAATGATGGAGCTGTCACTGAAAGAACTTTGCACGAATGTGGACTTTGATCGGCTGTCTGTTCTAGTTCAACACGAAAGTGAGCGTACGGGTTGTAGATGAAAGCTGTTGCACCAAGATAGAATGAGGAAATTAGAGGAGGAGGGAAAGACAGTTCAGAAGGGAGACGAGAAAGGCTTGCAGGAGTGGAGAGATAAACTGGTACAAAATCACATTTCTTTCTAAATGAGTGAAGAACATTTGGCAGCATTGCAATTAGGGCAGCAGGTTGCGATTCGGGAAAGGACAGTGAAGGTGGATGACATCATTTCGGGAATAGAGTCTGCGATCGCCTCTGAGTCTAATGAGGCAAGGAAAGAGGAGGTCAGGGTAGAGGTCAAAAGGTGCATAAAGAGGAGTAACAGGAAGAGGATCACAGACAATTTGACGAAGGGAGAGAGGACTGAAAGAGTTGAGAGAAGAGGTAAAGGAAGGGCATATCAGAATCCTAGAGGCGGATAAAGGGAGAACCACAGTGGTGCTGGATGAAGATGACTACCGGAGCAAGATCGAGGATGTATTGAGGGAGGGAGATTACGAGGAGTTGAAGGTCAAGGACCCTTGGAAAACGGTCAGGAGAGAGTTGATTGAACTTTTTAGAACTATGGTGGAGAGAGGAGAGTGCACAAAGGAGGAAATGTGGAGATGGATACCGGCTAATTACAAGATTCCTACCATGTTTGGTATGCCGAAAGTGCATAAGGAGGGCATGCCCTTGAGACCGGTAGTGAATTCGAGAGGAGGACTACTACATGGACTAGCAAGGAAATTAGCGGACATTTTGAAACCTTATGGAAATAGGATTGACAGCAGGATACGGAATAGGAAGGAGTTATGTGAGGTGATCAGAGGTTGGGAGATATCGCCTGAGGACAGAATTTTTTCGTTGGATATCAAAGCTATGTATCCGTCGGTTCCTGTGGACTCGGCGTTAGAGGTGGTAGTGGACATTTTGAAAGAGGACATAAAGCTTGGTGAAAGGAGCAGATGGAGGGTGGAGAGCATCATGCAACTTCTTCGATTAACTTTGAACTCGGCGATTTTCATGGTGGGAAAGAGACATTACAGGCAGACGACAGGGCTAAGCATTGGAAGCGCAGTATCCCCCATAGTGGCAGACTTGTATATGGACAGGTTTGAGAAAGAAGGGTTTGAGGAAGCCAGAAGGGCGGGAATTGAGATACCGAGATACTTCGTGAGATACGTGGATGACACTTTGGGAGTGATTAAGAATGAAGAGAGTGTGGTGGAGCTGGTAAACTCCTTGAATAGGAGAACACAAGAAGTGAAATTCACAAGCGAAGTGGATGAAGGAGGAAAATTGCCTTTTTTGGATGTACTGGTGGAGAACAGGGAAGGCCATCTGAGGACATCTGTGTATAGGAAAGCTACGCACACCGATGTGTACATTCACGAAAGATCGGAGCACAGTAATGGGGTTAAGGCAGGTGTGATAAAAGGAATGGTGAGAAGGGCAGTGGAGGTGTGCAGTGACGGAGAGAGTTTGACGAAGGAAATAAATCATATTGAGAAGGTGTTTGGGTTCAACGGGTATGACAGACGGTTCGTCAGAAGGTGTATTCGCAGCAGGAAATGCGTCGGTAGGGAGGCCGGAGAAAGGGACTTAGAGGAGGAGAAGAAAAAGAAGAAGTGCTACATTCCTTATGTGGGAGGCTTAAGCGAGCGAGTCAGGAAAGTGATGAAGAGGTTTGAATATCGGGTAGTGAGTGGATCGGAGCGGCAGAAACTTAGGGGGTTTATTGAGGAAGGATGAGGAGCAGGACGCGAAGGAGGTTGTTTATTGTTTAAAGTGTGGGATCTGCGACGCTAAGTATGTGGGGGAGACAAAACGCGGCATGGAACAAAGAATGAAAGAACACAAGAAGAAAGTGAGGGAGGCAGAAGTGCAGTCATCGGAGGTGGCCAGGCACGTGTGGGAGCTTGGTCATCGGATGCAGTGGGATAGGGCAGAGGTGATAGCGAGATAGAGATTAAAACGTTATACGCTAACCAATAGGTCAAATACATAGGGTTAATTGGTTTAAACTCTATCAAGTACTCTACCCTCTAAGCAATTTAGAGAGAGATAGAGACAGGGAAGAGACGAGTGAAGGAGGCGATTTGGACGCACAGATTAGGGGGCTACAACAGGTGCCATGACATCGGCCAAGCATGGAATGAATTGATCAAATGACTCATTGATGTATTATGTATTCCCATTTCTAAATTGAATGCTACGACATGAATAAATCATACGCCTGATGATGTCCGAGCGATTCGGTCGAAAGGCGCCTCGCGTACTTTCATAGTTTTGATTTTTGCGGTGGTACTGTCCAGGATTCGTTGTAATTTACAATGATAGGAACGATCTAAATCATGTTATATGCAACATTTCATTTCAAAAGCTGAAGTACATGATAACAATTAAATAAGGTACACATAGTAACTAGACTCAAATTAATTTACATTTGAAAAAAGCACCATCATGGTTAACTTGCTTATTCAAAGTGGGGTTGAGTTTTTTTATGTACATGGCTTCCAAAATATTTAGGTCATAAGTGTTGGGAGCTTGAGATAGAATTTTGAAATTGTCAACTTTACAGCTGCAACTGCAATTTAACCTATGGTCAGAAATGGCGGACATTTTTCCCCGATGTTCTTTTATTCTTAAGTTTAAGTGTCTTGTAGTTCTACCTATGTAGGTAGTGCGAGGGTCCACCTCACAAGCGAATTGGTAAATGACAGAGAGAGAGAGAGAGAGAGAGAGAGAGAGAGAGAGAGAGGGAGAGAGAGAGAGAGGGAGAGAGAGAGAGAGAGGGAGGGAGAGAGAGAGGGAGAGAGAGAGAGAGAGAGAGAGAGAGAGAGAGAGAGAGAGAGAGAGAGAGAGAGAGAGAGGGAGCGAGAGAGAGAGAGAGAGAGAGAGAGAGAGAGAGAGAGAGAGAGAGAGAGAGAGAGAGAGAGAGAGAGAGAGAGAGAGAGAGAGAGAGAGAGAGAGAGAGAGAGAGAGAGAGAGATTAATTACTAATACGAGTCACAGGGTCCGGATTAAATCTTCATCCTATCAATTTATTCTTATAATATTCCAATTGATTACAGATCATGGCAACATCAACGGAATCTTCTCCCGCATGCTTTGTCCGAACATCCCTTAGCTGTGGTGAATGTGGTGAAGATGAGGACAGGCAGGAGTTTCTAGTCTGCGACAAGTGCGGAACACTTCTGCACTACAGCTGCACAAGTCTTCCAGCCTATGAACTGGTGAAGTACACGAAGAAGAACCTGTACAAAAGAAAGTACAACTGTAAGAAGTGTGTGAACATCCTCCACCCATCAGACCTGCAGACAATCGCAGAAGCAACAAAGAAGCTCGATGGGTCACAGTTATTGCTCGACGAGTACCAGAAAAGAGATCAGAACAAGAGCGAAGAAATAGAGCGGCTCACTATGGAATTACGAAGAACAGAGAGGAGAATGGAAGAAATGGAGGAGGATATGGAAATTCTACGCAGGGCCAAACAGGACCTCATGCTTGGCGCACGTATCTATGAAATTGAACTGAGAAAGTGTGAGAAGAAGATCGAACAATTGAAGAGGGCGAGAGAACATCAAGAAGACGAAGACGACAACAACGATGAAGATGAGCCAACAACAAGAGAAACGGCGCGCAAAACCACCGAGAATGATGAAATGAAGAAGGAATTTGGTGCCATCAAAATTATGCTATCAGACTTAAATGGCAGAATCAAAGACATCGAGCAGATCCAGTCAACCAACCACCAACACCAGAACAACAGCCAACAGCGGTCCGACCACTATAACAGAAGTGCCCATCAGAACTATCGCAACAACCGCCAGCCATACAACAACTTCGGCTACAAGCGTGTTGTGGTTTGCCATAATTGCGGCAAGAGAGGATACTACGCTCGTAACTGCTACTCGAGAGTGACGAACTATAACCGACGGTACCACGGCTATAACCAGCGACCAAACTGGTACAATCCTCATCCAAGAGCTAACAACAACGAACAATGGCATCATCGGCAACCACAGCTCCAACAGCCAAACTTCTACGTCCCTCCAGCTCAACCACATCCGTACGGGCCTGTGAGAGATCAAGGTGCACCAGCTCAAACTGTTGCAGCCCAACAGTTGCAGTCTCACCAACCGCACTCGATCCCGCCGTATCTTTGATGCTGAGGTAGGAGAGGAGACAAATGTATCCGATAATGATGAACACGATAAAAATGATGACACTAACTTAAAAACGCTAAAATTGTTCTATGTCAACATCAATGGCCTAACGAAACATAAAATAAATGACACCGATTTTGTAGCTGATATTGATAACTCGGATATCATCTGCTTAACGGAAACCCATCTTGATTTCGAAAATGAACCGATTAATATAGACTCCTATGATGCTCATCATTCATGTTGTAGGAGGAATAATAGTAGTGAAAACTGTGCCCTACTTGCGACGGATAGGTACATGGATAGGTACATGTAAAATTTAGTGTTATCAATAGGTACATGGATAGGTACATGGATAGGTACATGTATAATTTAGTTATCGATAGGTACATGGATAGGTACATGTATAATTCAGTGTTATGAATAGGAACTTGTATGAGATCTGTTTTACTGGATAGGTACATGTGTTTGGTACACTCAGTTGAGTACACTGTGTTTCGGAACGTCTATGATCGAACTTGTGTGGTTTGGTTCTGAGCACTTGGGTACGTACCGATAGACGTCCGTTGTTTGATTTTGAATGGGTTTGCTCAATTGCGACTATTGTGACAATTATTTTAAATGTAGCACTATTTAGATGTGAAACTTTACTGTGCAGCTATGATTTAGTTGCTCCCCAATAAGAAAACCAATTCCAGAACTATGTTTAAAATGAAAAGACAAGAGATTTACAATGTAAGTTTAATTTAAGCGTGAAAAATAAATGACGGGTACAGATCACGTCCCTCAGGCGACTCCATGATCTTCAGGAAGTCATCACACCATTCATGAAATGTCTGATTTTTACTAAAGTCATGGTCACACTCGTGTACCGGACACTTCACCGGTAGTCCACTCCGCCTTTGAAGTGCTGACACAGTCAAGGTTTTCCATAGGGCCACTTTGCAGCCGCAAGAGAGATGCATGGTCATATCCAACTGACCTCCCATAATGACTTGGCTGTCATTTTGAAAATAAAATAGTGGTTTTGAGGACATGCTTCTTGTTATGGAACGTTGAGGATAAGTACTTAACAGTTTGGAACAATGACATCCTTTATATAGTTATATATATTCTTTAGGGAAGTTCGGTACCTCTCTGATTGGCTGTTAGGATTTCCTTTGTTTAAAAAGTATATAAGTCCGAGGTTTGTACCAATTCTTATCAAAGGTTCTAATCCTCACGTTTACAAGTTACAATTATTTTAAATCTACAAGTCATAATGGATCGCAAACAGAAAGCCGCAGTTGAGAACGGTACTGCTGATCGTACCACTTCGCCAGTGGAACGTACCAATACACCTCCCCAATCTCCGATGGAGCGATCGACAACACCAAACGAGCCGGTGGTGTTCACCCAAGCCCCTGCATCGCCCGACTACTCGAGTGATGAAGATAGTGACGTATCAATCGAGACGATGCGTCACATGAATAAGAAGTCCATGCGAACGCCACTCTATGGAAGGGTCACGGTCAAAGTCAAGAACGCCCCGAGAAAGTACCACACGAAACGGGTCTTCATGCGAATGGAGCCGAACGAGCGGAACCTCACAACCGCTCTCGAATTTTCGGTCATC
This sequence comes from Prostheceraeus crozeri, assembly GCA_907163375.1. NCBI lineage: Eukaryota > Metazoa > Platyhelminthes > Polycladida > Euryleptidae > Prostheceraeus > Prostheceraeus crozeri. The sequence goes on from CAJQUW010013410.1 coordinate 117,732, forward strand.
GACCTTGACACACCACGTCGCTGTCCCTGTGCGCCCAAAAAGACCAGGATCCATGTGCAAGTGGACTTGAAAAAACTTGTACCCTTTCCTTACCTTGATGATATTTAGTGTGTTTTTTTCTTAATCTCTTCATTTAATATTCATTTGTATATATGAACAAACTTGTTTTATCATTTCACAAATCGGTCTTCAATTAAGGTCTGAATGGGAAAGGGGAACAACTATCTACAATTAATGATGTTCAATAACTGAATTGAAACAAAAAATCAAATATGAAGACTTCAACTTGAAATAAATAGGAACATATAACTTTTAAAGAAACAGTTATGTTGTTAATTTTAAAATGCTTGTAGCAGTCCAGGATGATATCATACATGTGTCATACACGACACCATAAGAATGAGAATGAAAAGACCTTTCGAATGATATAAGGTATGTACCTATTCGATGGGAAAATCCTAGTTGTATGCAACTGTATGCAAGCAGACAAATGTTAGATTTTTAAATTCACTAAGTTTTTAGCCCATTCTTTAAAGACATGTAGCTCTCTAGTTATATGTCATACATGTGTCATACAATACACCATTAGAATCAGCATGAAAAGAGCATTCGAATGATATATTGTATGTACCCATTTGATGAAAAAATCCTAGTTGTATGCATCTGTATGCAACTTGAAAAAATTCCAAGTTTTTTTACAAAAATGACTAAGTTTACAAATTTTCAAAGTTAAAGTTTTACAACTAAAAATGACCATAATATACAATCCTCTACACTTGACCTTGACCTTAGACCTGACCTTGACCTTTGACCTTCATACACTTCATACACTTCATACACGGCGGGGGGGGGGCCTCAAAATTTCTCGGGCGCTTCGCGCCCTCGAAATTTTTCGGATTATAGGGTAAATAAATTTTCGAGTGCGCTTCGCGCACTCGAAAATTTATTTACCCATGGGTTCCGGGTGCCATAGATACTCTTCTTGCTTCCCTAACCCTAACCCTAACCTTAACCTTAACCCTATCCCTCACCCTAACCCTAACCATAACCCTAGTATTTTAATTTGATTATTTGAATTTTGGCGCGAAATTCAAATTTTCGAAAAAAGTCTTTAAATTTGATTATTCACATTTTGGCGCGAAATTTGAATTTTCGAAATTTAGCGCTTAATTCAAATTTAATGTTCTATTCAAATCACACGTTTTATATCTTCAAATATGAATCATTATATGACTATTAATAATAACATGTATATCAAATAATACATCAGTCCATCAGTTCATATTACTTTGAATTCACTCTACTGTTTACATGTAGAAATCTTTCAACACATATGATGGCACTTCCATTTCTAAGGTTAAAAATAAACCAGCTGTTCCAATTCTTGTTTGAGTTATCAATTTTGTTTAACCGTACCAATTCCAGGATGTGATGTCATAAGGTCTTTGTTCATAGTTGCTTTGTCAATTTCATATATAAAGAAGTTGCACACAACGAATTTTCACTCATTTTCAAATTATTCAGTGTCCATAGCAGACGTCGTTCTTCGTTCCTCCGTTCTCCGGTTCTTATTACAATTCTGAAGTGAGTTTCATTGTCATGTTGTGCTACTTTATAGGATATTCGGGAGTAGGAACATTATTAAGTTTTTATAACCAAATAGCTTTAAATATAGAAGCTTGGGTTTTTAGGATAGGAACACTTTATGTTATATTATTAACCATGTTTTTTTTAATTTTTCATCCTAAATTAAGTCATTGAGCGAGAGACATGAATATATCAGTTTAAATGTAAGTGTATTTAAATCAACAAGATTTTCACAGTTTGTTTATAAATAAAAGATACCTAAATAAAGCCTTCATCCATTTTAAATATTCAGTCTGTCATCTGCTAACAGATGTATAAAATTCAAGCTTGTTTAATTAAACAAATTGAGGATTGGTTGAAATTTTCGAAATTTCACTTTCATTTCATTAAATTAATTTCGAAATTAAATAATTTCAAGACAGCTACTTGTAAATTTCAACTCTTTCTATGAGCAAACCGTTTTCGAATGAAAATTAAACTTTCGACTTTCGGTTTCAATTTCAACTTCAGATTTCAATTCTTTCTAAGATTTATTCAATATCAAGGTAGTACTTCATAAAGTTTTGTTGATGATATATAAATGAGTTCTCATTTAATAAGAGATAAAATTATAATCAAATTTTTTTCTTCTATAGAGATGGTCCGACAAGAGAGTCTTGCACGACAGCGCCTAATTTTTCACTTCTGTGAAACATGCCAATTACCCGTTCGACATGCCAATAAGAGCGGTCACAAGAACTGTATCTTCAAAAGTGAATGCACATATCTTTATTGCCTAACTTGCAAGTCATACAAACGGAGCAATGAAAAGGTAAATACCGAAGCCTCTAAGGCATTCATTGAAAAGCACACGCCATGTGCTCAGCAAAATGGGAGGAAGGGCATCAACCTCACCTCAAAGGTTGAAAAGAGGAGGTTGGAGCGATTATTCAACAAGGAGAGGCCGATGGAAGGTGTCCTTTCACAGGTGGAGGAGCCTACCGCAATAAAGAAACCCGTCAAGTCCCGAGTCCCAAAGAAAGCCCCCAAGTCACGACAGTTCATCGATGACACCTTAAGTGATATTGAGGTGAGTTCTGCCAATCATACATAATACCTTCAAAGGATAGCTTCTTAAAACCGAATAAATTAATTATTGGTCCATTATGCATAAAAACATATATCGTTTAAATATTTCAGGATAATGATGAGATGCCTCCTCCTAAGAAGACCAAGGTCTTAATTCAAAAAAAGATCATCACTAAAAATGTGAGAATACATTTACTCCATTAATTATTCTACCATGTAAAAAGTATTTCAACATTGTCACAACATTTCAGAGTGAGTTGCCTCAACAGACTTGTGTCAGTTTTGAAGAGGAGAAAGCGGCTGAATGCTTGAGAAATGTAAGTGTTAAAGTTATTCATTAGCTCTTTATGTGAAATTGAATATGTTCTTTTCTTCAGCTGTTTACAGGTGTGAACAGTATACCCCGTTTGCCTACACCGGAGAAGAAGTGTCTTCCTAGTCCCGTAAGTGTCATTGTTTAGTTATTTGTCAATAATATTTCTCAATGCATGAAGTATTTCCAAGAACATGTATGCTTCTCAATGAGTTGCGAGCATGTTATATTATTTTTCTCTGCAGGTTGTGCGATCGCTGTCCCTCAGGAAGCATCGAAGTTTCCTTTCGACGCCAGCGACAAGTACATCGGTGGAAGACAATGAAGAAAAGCCCTATTCGATTCGGGAGTCTTCATCAGAGGACGATGAAACCTCGTCAGCGACTTCATCTGATGAGGAAACGTCGTCAGCGACTTCTTCCCCGACATCTTCTTCCGATGAGGATGATGATCCTGTTACAAATGTAAGTATCAAAGTTGGTCAACTGCATGAGTACAGAATTTTCTATTAAAATATGTTTTTTTGTTTGTAATAGATTGATTTATCTTTTAGAATGACTCGTTGCCCCGTGAGACAGAGGTTGGAACCGATCAGAAGGTCACAATCCAGCCGGAGGTAAGAGAAATTCACTTTTGTATCTCATCAATGGTAAAATGCTAAATAGATGATAAACAATTGTTTCTTTCGATTACAGGACTCCGCGATGTGTGCATCTCAGGAGGAGGTGTCATTCAGCCACATCCGGGCTTCTCCGAGCTGGAGTGTGCGCCTTCCTTTATCGCCGATGATGACACTGGCTCCGTTATCTCCACTGCGTCCTTCCTCTTCGATCCCAGCCGCAGCTCCTTCCTCTCCGATCCCAGCCGCAGCTCCTTCCTCTCCGATCCCAGCCGCAGATCCTTCCTCTCCGATCCCAGCCGCAGATCCTTCCCCTCACGCTGCTGCGCCCGCACCTCCAGCTGCTCTCCCTGTTCGGCAGTATAATGTCGATCTCGACGCGACAGTAGAAGATGACGTTGAGATACAACTCCGTCGTTGCCAAGAGCGCCTGAAGGAGGTTGAGGCCCGCGAGGTGAAGTTGAAGGAGGACAATAGAGGTTTGATTGAGTCTCTAAGAAATATTACTCAATCAAACCTCCTGTTGGCCTCCCAAGTAACCACCAGTCAACAGCACAATAAAGAGACACTTGTCCACCTCGACTGTTCCCAAAATGGGATCAGAAAAGTGCGCCTTACGAGGATGGACGATTTGGGTGGCTGTAGTGACAGCTGCAGTCACCTAAAACTCTACCATAGTGGTATTGTCAAATGCGTCAAACTTTAACTTCATTACTTTGACTTCTATTTTGAAAAAAAATAATTGTTGAAATTGTATGTGTTTTCTCTTTACAACAGATCGGAACATATGGTATTGGCTGGTGATGACGCTGACGTCATTAGATGGTAGATGTATATAAGGGCTTGCTAATTTCAATCCTCATCAATAATCATGGTTGTCTGTACCAAGTGTGGAAAAGTGTTCACTCTCATAGGCAATTTGCAACGACATGAAAAATTTTGTAAGTTAGGAAAAACGTATCAATGTAGCAAGTGTCCATATAAGACGAATAGGATGGATAATCTTAAGAGGCATAAACTTGTATGCAATAATAAACCGAATGATAGCATAACAGAGTCAAATTCAAATAATCAAAATAGATCTACTTCTAAGCCAACAACCAGCGCTTCAACTAACATACAAAACTTTATGCAATACTGCTCTCGGTGTGGCAAAACGTATAACTCTATAAGTAGATTTCGACAGCATATGAATGTACATAACACAAATAGTGAGATGAATATGCATAATAACTATGGAACTGTTAGTCTCAGCGAAAGCGCACTCAATGGCCATGCACGTGTGTATGATATCACGCCAACAACACCTACTGTGGACATAACATCATTCTTAGAAAGCATGCGTTCCATGTTAGGGAATTTAGTGTCTGACTTACTAAGGAGCTATCAATTGCGCGGTCGTCTGATTGCACAAATTCGTTATGTCCGTTCTAATCCTCAAGAAGAAGAAACTTTTCTCGCACACTTTACCTCATCATCCTCAAACTATATTTATGACTATGATGCTTGGTTTCAGGATCATCTAAATAGTCTAATAAATCATATTGAAGCCTTCACAAAAAAGGGTAGCAATTGGATTATAGATGATGTACAAAATATAGAGTTCAATGTAATAACAAGTCCAATACTGTCAGGTGGACAATCATTTCCTCTACCAAAGAAGTTAAAAAACTCTAAAGCTGTCATTAATGTTAATTCAAATGCAAATGATTGCTTCCTATATGCAGTTTTATCAATATTGCATTATAATGAAGTACCTTATTCAAGGAATGAAGTAAAATCATATAGTGAGTGGACATCTGAGCTAAATATGGAAGGCATTTCCACACCAGTATCAATCAAAGATATTCCAAAATTTGAGAAAAATAATGATATTAAAATTAACATTCACTTTTATGAAAATGGACTCAAAGGTGTTCGTTACAATAGTAACTTTACTGGTAGGCAAACGGTTAATATTTTGCTAATTCTAAACAATGGAGCAGCACACTATTGTGGAATTCCAAAGCTGTCAAGATTGTATAGGAGAACTTTAAAAAGACATAAATACTTCTGCGAAAGATGCACTCAGTCATTCACATATAAGACAACACTAGAACGACACTTCCAGTTTTGTATTCGAGGAAAAGCACAAATAGAAAAAATGCCATCGGATCTAAAAGTACTAACAAGTAGCATGGAATATCAACTAAGTCCTCCTTTAGTAATTTATGCAGATATAGAGTGCTACATTGATAATAAAATACATAAACCTGCGGCCATTGGAGCTTATCATGTCTGGCATAATGCCCTTCAATCAAAATTTGAAAACAAGTATTACCTCTTTGAGGGAGAAAATTGCATTATTAGTTTCTTGCACCACTTAGAAACTGTAGCCCAAGACTTATATGACAACCAATGTGCAACAACTAGGCAGCCAATGTCACTGTCAGCGGATGAAAAAGCACGCCATGAGAATGCAGAATGTTGCAACAAATGTAAATCGAAATTCAGCGATGAAGTCATAAAAGTTCGTGATCATGATCATATCACCGGACGATATAGGCAAACATTATGTAGGAAATGCAATCTCCGGTTAAGACTTAACAGACGGGAGCTCCCCATATTTTTCCACAATTTTAAAAATTATGATAGTCACATCGTTTGCTATAAAGCGATTGGAAGAATGAAATCTTGGAAATTAGATGTTGTAGCAGCAACTGCTGAAAAATATATAACTTTATCCGCCAGTGTCCCTGTAAATGAATACAAAGGGAAGACAGTATACTTTAAACTAAAATTCTTAGACTCATATCAATTTCTAAGTGCATCCTTGAGTGAATTAGCCAAGGGCTTGCAAACGTATGAGCATGTAGAGACATTAAGGGTAGAATTTCCACAATTAAGTGATAATGTTTTATATCAGAAGGGAGTGTTTCCATATTCATACTTCAAAAACTTAAACACGTTGACGGAAGACTGTCTACCACCACAATTTGAATTCTATAATGATCTTACTCGTGAGCACTGTTCCGATAGTGAATATGAACACGCTAACAAGGCATGGATTGAATTTAATTGTAGCACATTTGGTGATTACATGCTGGCATATCTGAAGTTAGATGTTTTATTGTTGGCAGACATATTTGAAGTGTTTAGAGCATTGAGTCAACGTGAGGATGAAGTCGACCCTGTACATTTTGTCAGTCTCCCACATCTTAGCTTTACCTCAGCACTAAATTTCTCTTCCAATGATCCCCCACACTACATACAAGATGAAAATATGTACAATCTATTTGAACGAGGAATTAGAGGGGGTATGACTTTCACCAACATTCACCGAGCGCGTGCACGCATTGAAGAATTAGGAAATAATACACATGAAAGTCGACATTTGACCTACTTAGATGTTAATAACCTTTACGGTTCTTCACTCAGTAGAAATCTACCCCACTCAAATTTCAAATGGTTGAATGAAAGTGAATTAGATAATTTTTTAAATGAAGAAAATGTTCAAAATATAGATGATGATGGTGAAATCGGCTACATTTTTGATTTAGATTTAGAGTATCCTGCAGCCATTCATGATGACACTGCCGATTTCCCATTAGCTCCAGAAATGCAGATGATTGAAAAGAGAATGTTTTCACACTATATGAAAAATCTATATGAAAAAGTAAGACCAAATACACATTTTTCTTCTATCAAGAAACTTCTGCTCCATCAATTTGATAGGGAAAATTATGTAGTCCACTACTCAATTTTAAAATTTTACTTGACCATGGGCATGAGAATCAAGAAGATTCATAGTGGCATAAAATTCACACAAAAGCCTTGGTTAAAAACATACATTGATATGAACTCTCAAAAGAGGGCTCAATCAAACACTGACTTCGAAAAGTCATTCTACAAATTGAAAAATAATTCTTTATATGGTAAAACAATGGAAAATGTAAGGAGAAGGAAAAAATTTAAACTAGTCAACAATGAGAAACAACTACTGAAATTGTCAAATCATCCTCTCTATGTTCAACACAAAATATTTGATGAAGATCTGGTTGGTATGGAAATGTACAAACCTTCAATAGTTTTAAATAAATTAATATATGTTGGTCAAGCAGTACTTGACTATAGTAAGTTGGAAATGTATCAATTATATTACAATGATCTAAAAGGGTGTCCACTGATAAATAGAACGCGGCTTTGTGGAGGTGATACCGACAGTTTCTTCCTATGTTTATACACATCACCATCTGTCCGTCTGGAAGATATACTTCTATACTTCGGTGAAAAGTTTGACTCTTCAAACTATGACAGTCATCACCGACTATACTCAACTACAAACAAAGCTAGATTAGGTTGTTTTAAGGATGAGTGTGCTGGAAAGTTGCTTGAGGAAATGATCCTACTAAAACCGAAAATGTATTCAATGAAATATCTAGACTCTACGAATCATAGCATCAAACGTGCAAAAGGAATTCAGAGAGCAGCAGTTAAAAAATTGAAACATGATGACTATAGGAGTGTCTATTATAGTGAGAATGATACAACTGAAGATATGACAATTATAAATTCAAAAAATCACATAGTTAGCACAAAATCATTTAGGAAGCGAGGTCTTTCACTTTGGGAGGATAAGCGCTGTTGGCTGGATAAAAATTTATCATTACCATATGGACACTACAGCCTAGGTCTTCCCCCACCGTCGAAGAGAAGGAGATGCCTTCCTGTCACAGGTGATGTAGAATAAGTCTAAATAAAAACAATATAATATTCCACTTGTAATAGATCTTGCGATTGCTGCATCTTCCGACATGTAGCAACACTTACTAATACATAAGTAGTCTTACTAAAATTGAAATTTCTACATCTTTCCGATATGTAGAAATGATTACTAATAAATAGGTAGTCCTAATGTGAATGAATATGTGAAGAATTTGTACTCAACATCATTCCGATATGTTGAGCTAATAAAATAACAAACTTTAGGCAAACATTAAACCTAAATTTGAAACATAGCTTTCGGAACATGCCTCATTACATTAGAACATGGAAACTTAGTGACGTTCAAAACGTTCACATAACAAATTCTAAAAGAATAGCATTTCGTCATTCAATAGCAAATAGTGATCGAAAACATCGTGGCGTTTGCATTAGTATTGACTCATTGCCTTCACTGAAAGACTTTGCGGATCTCATTGACAACCATAAGACTCGGATCAAGATTCCTCTCGATGACAAGGTATGGATAAAGTGTGATTCATCAGTCAAACTATACGTCTGTTCACCAAAACGTGAAGATGTTGAATATCGATTTTTTCGTTTCAGTGACGTCACATGGGAAACCTTTACAAGGGAGATACTACCACAGATAACGTCATTCATTAAAGATGGAGGACATCAAACGGTTGGAAGTTGTAAATCGGATGTTAACTACAAAAGCAAAGTCAAAACTCAATCTACAAGAGATCGAGAGGAATATACCCAACCGAAAACAATGGTTACTGATAAAACGCAAATTGAAGCCGACAACGAGCTTACATCTTGGAAGACCCTCAATGTTAACATGGAGGATTCAGAGGAAGGATAGATCTCTCACTATCCTATTCTTTCCAAATGGAACAATCCAATGTATTGGAAGGGTCATGGAGGGTGATCTCTCATATCTACACTTAACTTTGGAACATTTACTTGGTGATTCATTATCTGATTGGAAAGTGAAGACAATGACCGTGTTATGTGAATTACACTATCACTATGATTTCCGTAAAGTTACATCATCACATAATCTAACTTATGAAGTGGAGTTATTTCCAGCAGCTCAATTGACTAACTGGCATCCATATCATGTTCATGTGTTCCATAATGGAAAGATTGTGATAACCGGCATTAAAGACATAAGTGATGTGCCTCCCATCATATGTGATTTGAAAAAATGTTTCATGAAAACCAAATTGTAGATTTTGTATATATGTGGATAGATAATGAAATATGAACATGTTTTTGTATATATGTGAATAGATAATGAAATATGAGCATGTTTTTGTTTTCCTTATAAACCCTTGTTTTGGAAAAAAGAGAGCAAGTTAATGATACAACATAAAACTTTATTTCAAAACTGTTTCAACATATTTAGTAAGAATTACATCATTTTTATCACAGTTTTTTGAAAATAGTTCTAAAGCACTTTTACAGTTATTTTTCAATGGTCTCTCGTTGACAAAATAGAGTACATAGCCACCGCACATTAGAGATGTATTACTTTGAAGTGGGAACGATGTCACTTTCCTAACAGTCCAGGAGAACCTGTTCATCCATAATGCGATATCATGTAAACGAGGTTGATTAAGAGAGTCAAAATATTCGGCAACTTTATAACGATTGATGTATACAGCAATCCAATGTTTTCCGGGAAGATTGTTGGTATCCGTATTGATGATAAGTGAACAAGGATAGAAAGGAATTGAATCAGGTAAATTATCTCTAGAAAAGACATTGAGAAATATTGTCTTGGAGTAGGGATGAGCTTTCCTCATTTTCCTCAAGATTTCTATGTTGCTTAAGTTACTCATCTCTGATAGCTGACAGTCACGTCTCTCATTCTTGTTATCTCAACTTTGCTATCATAGATAGCATAAATGAGACAAGTAATTGTTTTCTTCAAAGGTGACTCAAATGATACCTCCAGTCGTAGATTTCCAGGCTTTGTAACTCCTACGCTTTCACCACCTAGATCTGCATCTGCTGTGAGGTTGTACATAATGAAGAAGTAGCCATTCTTGTACATATCCATTGTAATTCCATTTGAATCATCTGTATTAAACATGTTGAGGGCGGTGAAAATAGAACCATATTCACGTGCGAATTTGCCATCTTTGAAATTAGGCTCATATGCTTTGCAAGATACAAATTTCCCATCCTGATAGAGTGCTAGTTTGCTAACATTAAAGTGTTGGAAATTGAATGGATTCTTTTCAAAAGCACCAATGAATGCCTCATTTTCCACAAATGTGATATACACCGCCTTTGGCATTGCAGTGGGAAAAAGATTTGGGTAGGCATGTGAGGATGATCCCGCACCAATTGTGAAGTTTGTCAACACACTGTGATTAACTGGATATATTGCATTGTTTTTCCTCAATCCTGTCGCATGCTCGTTGATGACTGACGGGTTCATTGTTACTCGCCTTACATTGAGCACGGCATTACTTATGTTGACTTGATAGTTTGTAGCTCCAAAAGCCATTAACGCGAACTCAGGATTTGCACGAATAAATTTTATTTGCATTTTAACCTGTGATAGCAGATATCTAGATTGACGAAGGAAATCAAGATAGACGGGTCCTTTCAAGTATAATTCCTTTGAATCCGCTGTTAAATCCATTCGTCTTTTCAACCCTGTATTTGAGACATCATCAAATTTCCCTTGCTGATCATCATACCACCCAGAAACTTGCAAGTGTGACTGTTTAGCTTGCTTTTGAAATTGAGTCATTGTATGTATATATGCTCCATATGGATATGCTCGATCCCCTCCTTCAATCTGTTTGTCATTCAATATTAGATACACATCTGAGAACAGACTGGCAATAGGAAGATTTGCTAATCCCACTTTATCCTTGGATGAATCGATATTTGTACCATCAGTCTTCTTAATTTGTATACACAACTCTAAATCAATGGATTGACAGTCAATATAATCTTGAGGATTGGCAGGTATATCAAACTGAATAGGCTGCTGGTTACCATCGATATTTGTTGTGGGGACTATGTCTACAATTGTTGAGGAGATGATGTCTGTCTGATGAGGGGGAGAATCGAAGAAACACAAAGCCGAATTGATACTCTGCATCGTATTAGCTCTACAAATATGTTGTCTTCCTTCGTTTTGACTTGTTTCCAGTCGCAGTGGAATTTCGTTTGCGCTTTCTTGTTTTCACACGACGTCTAGATTTAGAACGTGCTGCTCTAGTCGGCTTTTTACTTTTCCTGCGTCTTTGCTTAGTAACTCGACCGGATCCAACTTGTCTTGACTTCCTACGCTTCTTCCGAACTGTACGTCTCGTCTTTGTTAAATCATCTAATGCGTCTATGGCAGATTGCTGCGCGCGCATTTTCATAGATTCACCGATATCCTCACCTTGAAGCGCATCAGCTGCAACATTTGCACCAAAATCTAAAGCCCTGCTTCCAACACGCTTCATGATTGGTACGCCATACTTTTTGAGTGTTGGAAGAACCATACGTCTTAGTGCACCAAATATGCCTCCTCCAACTTGTCGTCTACCTCCAACAAACACGGGATAACCGCTCTGATATGATGGTCTACTGTAAATGCCTGTCATTATGACTATTGAATAACTATGGAAGTCACAATAGCGTAAAGCCTTATTCTCGTGACCTAATATGTAGGGTCAAAACAGTAACACCACCACAGAACGGTACTACTTCTCCTGCGTCATCATGAATTGATATGTCAATTCTATTGATGAAATTTCGGCTGATTGGTAGATACATTGTGTTAAAAAATTCTCGATTGATTAGTTGCTTCCTTACGGATGAGAGAGGAAATGTGCGCAGAAGTGGGGCCTCAATGTCGCCAACCCTTGTATATTCAATAATGTTACAATAGACGTATAAGTTACTTATATCACGCTCTAGTGATGGGGCTGTATCGCCTATTGATGTGCCTTCATAAATAGTTGATTTTGAGAATCCCAATGTGGTCGTTAACACGCTATCCAGCTTGATAAGAGAGTTCTTCCCTACCTTTAGAATCATGCGTTTCTTATGTGGGTCATAAGAAAAGTGATATTCATCTGCATCAAGGTAATCTACACCAAACTCATTTAACTTTGTACACAATTCAGATGGCGTTTTCAAGCTTTCAATGTTCAAATTAACTCTTTTTACAAGTTCACTGGAAGTAGACAATTCATCACCCAATATGTCTTCGCTGTATACGTGGATATCCCATGAAGCATTTGTTGATGCTTTGAGTTTAGAAGAGGACAATTGAACCTTGAATGTATCATTTAATTCTGTCAACCAAGGTGCGCTTTCAAGGCCCTTAAACATCCCAATCATTTCAGATCCGAATTCAATAACAGCGGACTCAGACTTTTCCAATGGTGTCTTTTTAGTAAAAACAATAAATTCTGCCTCCGTTTCAACAGTAAATAAAGTTACTTTCTCTTTCTTATATTCACAAGTCATTAACGTTTCTGGCACTGATCCTTGAAACTTTCTTGCAAAGTCTTCAACACTTCTAATGACCTCAAATTTATTTTTTACTCGGATGCTCCTTTTTTGTAATGCATACAATGGCACAATTCTACATTGAAAATCAGTGACTTTCCTCTCCGAATTCCACCCACGTCCATTGTACCAATACCTTGATGAGAAAGTTGTTCTGGAATACCCAAAAGTATGACTCAAATCCTTACCTAATACAAGAAGAACATGCTTCCCTTCCTTCATCAATTTTGTTGACCCCTTTATGACTGGTTTGTAGAATTTATTCAAAGTCAGCTTGAAGAGATCATTTATTCGTTCAAACATTCTACCGATTTCCTTTTCTGTATCTTGCAAGCTCATTGTGGGAACCTTAGAATCAAAAGTTGACGTTGCAAATGCCTTTTGAATTTTAATCATGTTTTGGACAGATGGTAAAGATGTTGAAAAAGGATGTAAAGTTAGATGATGAAAAGCCCATGTACCATGTAGACTATTTTGAAATATGCGAAAGCAATCATCCTTCTCTCGCACTTCTTTATGTAATTCAAAATAGTTGTTCTTTAGCAAACTGATATCGTTGTAATAAGTAATTTCAGTTAGAGCAACTTCATGGGGTCCATGCAGAGTAATTGGATTAGCGAATTCAACAGAGTAGAGAGATGGTTTGTTACTTGGGAATATCTTGGGGTTGCTATTGCTTGGAAGAATGATATTGAAGTTAGTAGACATGTTAAACTCATATATGGAAGAAGTCACATGCTATATTAGCTTAAAAGTTACGAGTGTCTCCCATCTCCACATTTTGTAGATCCTGGTGCGTTATCCAGCTATTGAATGAATCAGGATATCCTTTCCATTTAACTAGATATTTCCTTTGATTGCCATGACCTTTCCTCCTAATTATTTTGTCAATCATATACACCTCTTCACTTCTGTCTACTACTTGCAATTCATAAGAGTAAAATTTTCCTTCAATTGGATTGCCATGGTAATCTATTAATTTATACATGGTGGGTCTAAATTTTGTATTTACTTCATCCACAAAAAACTCTTCTTCAGTCCAATTAGGTAGATACCCCTTCTCAAATGTAGACTTAACCTTTGAAATCCGAACTCTATCACCAACATTAATTTTCTTTTCATTGGAAATGTTTTTCGCTTTCTTATCATACAATCGAAGCCATACATCCATCGCATTATCTGGGGTAACATCAACTGGTTTCATCTTAATGATTCGATGGTAGCTTTCATTGTAATTCTTAACAAATTTCTGCAGCTCACCTACCCAAACATGTGTATTTTTTGCAGTGAAATAGCGCCATATTTTTGTCTTCAGTGTGCGATTGAACCTCTCAACCATGGCAGCTTTATAAGCACTTTTGACACTAAACAATTCCACATTATGACTTTTAAGGAGACTTCGAACATGAGAGTTTTCGAATTCCTTCCCTTGATCGGTCTGTATTCTTTGCGGAACACGCCCCTCATCGAAAATGCTCTGAAAAGCCGCTTCAACTTCTGGTCCTCGTTTAGATTTCAGCGCACGTGCCCAAGCATAGCGAGATAAAATATCTATTACGGTTAAGATGTATTTATAGCCATCATTGTACTGTGATATCTGTTGCATGTCAGCCAAGTCCGCTTGCCATTGACTATCTATATTGTTAACAACATATTTTCTTGTTGGAAACCGCTTTCTCGCATTTTTGTGAAGAGTGTAAGTCGGTTGACTCCTCAACCACTTCTTGACTTTCTCTATTCCCACACCTGCTGCACGAGCTAGAACCTCCGGACGACTGAAACTTGCGGGATGATTTAAGTCGTAATAAATCTTTCTGAGTTTCACTGCTGTACTCATCGTCTTTGTTCTGATTTGCACGCGTATTACTCGCACAGCAACTGCTAACACAATTGATATCAACCTCTATGCCCTCTTCTGCTTTACCTTCGAGCGCAGATTTCAAACAACAGCAAAATTTTTGTAACGACATGATATGAGAGAGGCAAGGCTTAATTCATATTTGCTTAATATTTACTATACTCCTTCGCAACACGCATTGAGCGCCTAGTAGCTCTTTTTGGTTGCAGATCATCGGGATCATGAAGCTCTCGCTTGACCGCCATCGTGGGTGTTTTACTCTTTGATCCATCTTGTAAGTGACCCTTATCCAATTCATTCACAGTCGGTCCTCCAATAATATTGTGAGGTACATTTTGATCAGATAAAATTTTCTGAAAATATGACCACCCTTGTGGTGCACCTAGTTTTCGCCTTACATCTCTGACAGCATATTGTAGAAGGTCATCTATGTGACTATTTCTAATAACATCACCAGTTGTTTCATCTATTATCTCCCCTCTCTCATTGAACTTCACATGTGGATCAATGAAGTCAAATAATCGCTCAGCGCGCACACGATATGGTCGAGGTGTTGACAAGGTTATAAATCGTCGCAACTTGTCACGAATCTGTCGCCTCTCGTCAATGTTTTCAGCTGCTAACTGCATTCGTCGATAGGGATCCTTAATCTTCTGAATTTCCATATCCTTTTGTGTTAGTTCCTTAAGTTGATTCGTAATAGGTTGATCTATATTTTTGACTTCCTGTGCACTTTGTAATGTAGTCAATTGTACATACTCCTCTTGAGGAATGACTACCATCTTTGAATACGACATGTTTGAAAATAATAAGGCAACAAAGTACATTGCTTAAAACTAACTGTGAACCGAGAAAACTGTCATTGGTTCAGCGGAATTAGGTATGATATTTGTTCGAAATCGAAGTCGTTCCGGACATTCCTGGGTTAGATCAATAAATAGATAACCATGTGGTTTCTTTGTTACATCTTCATATATTTTTGAAAGTACTTTAGGTTGTTGAGGTAATATCTGTCTACTGAGATGATGTATCTGACTGCTATCTCTTGGATTTTTAAATATTGCCAAATAATGTGTATTCAAACTTCTAGTTCTTTGCTCTTTCCCTCCATCGAAGATGTTTTGGGTGATGTAGATAATAAAAGCTTCCCTATGATGTGCAGTTTGAATGAACATTTCAGTTACATCCTTTGAAGATTTGCTTTCTCGTAATAGATCATCTAATACTAGTAAGTCACCTGCTTTGATATCCTCAGTTGATGGCAACCCTTGCTTCACCTCATAACCTTTCTGGCGAAGTGCAGAATGTAGTTGTGGTTGAAATATTCCATAATACCATTTGACTCTCTTAATTTCCTTGTTAAACATTTCATTTCTATATTGTAGCAATTCAGTTACAAATGTAGTTTTACCGGACTGACTTGGTCCAGCGACACACATTGTGCGATCAGTGAATAGACGAAAATCTGTCATCTTATAATTCCATTAACATTAAACTCATCATCCCGCTAATTTTGCTTAGAACAACAAAACAGACACATGTTCCAGATCACGTTTATTTACATTCAGAATAGAAACTTTCAAGTTACATTTACAAATTAAAACATTTACAAATTAAAACATTTGTGTTTCCTCATCACAATTAGGATTATAGAAAGTTTTCAAGTCAGCATCTTGGCGCTTCAACTTCAATTTAGGATTCCCATCTTTAGATTTCCGCCCTCGCTTTTTGCTCTCTTCCTTCCCATCACTTGAAGCAGTCTTATCAATGTTAATTAAACATTTATCAATTGGTAGTGGTTCATAGACTAGTTGAAGAACCTTCATTTGTAAAGATGCGACTTTACCAGTCGAACCATGTGAGCCAATATAAAGTCCGGTAACGTGCACTAAGCCCATATAGCGGCCCCGTTTGAGATCCTCACATTCCATCGCGTTTGTAAAGAGATCGAATGCTTGAAAATGATCCGATAGTTTTAAAAACAGTGTATCGAATTCCGGCAATTCCTTATAACCAACTCCTTCCTCTAATGCCTTTCTCCAATGAGTGGGAGCACTTTCAGGCAGCTCAACACATTCTTTCGCGAAAGAGTCAATAGTTTTAAGAATCACCTGTTGCCATTTTGGAAAAGTCACTCGCATTTGTCTCATATTGCTATACCCTGATGTAGACATACCATTACTGTGGAAGAATGGAACTTGAAGATAAAAGCCATCATCACCATAATTCAAGGTTTGAAAGTAGAATGTATTTCCAATCCCTTGCACCTTTCGTGTCGGACGAAGCTTCAAGAGATCTTGCTCAAAAGCGTCACCTTCCTCTCTGATTGTATACATTTTCTGAGTCATGTTTCAACAAGTACTAATTCGGAGCTTTCAACCAGCGCAAATGAATTGTCACTTGAAAGTGGTAAAATATCATTAAAGCGTCTTCCTTATATACACCTATATATGACTCATCAATCAAAGTGATGACGTGTCACTTTATGATTCGCTAACCTTATATTAACATTGCAGCAGTTGCTGCAATCCTTCCAAGCGGACTATTGATTACACCATTAATACTGTTTCCAATATCATTTAACATACTTAGAAACCCACCACCACCGCGCTGAATTAAGTTTCGCCTTTTCTTATCACTACTCCTTGGATTTGAAAACTTTTTTATGCTATTCAAAGAGCCAGCATTCAACAGAGGCTTGTAAATAGGTAGACATTTGTGTATTGCAAAAGCTAAATCACGAATGAAATCATCACTTGAATTTTGAATCAATTTACACTTCTTCTTATTATCATGTATCCTGTTTAACTTTCGCAACGCCTTTTTAAACTGACTTGAAGGTTTGAAGGACCGTTTCGATTGACGAGAAGATGCCTTCCGTTTTACAGACATTTTTATTCTAATATGGAAATAGATAATACAATTACAATTTTTGCTTAGTACTTACAACATTATATACAAAAGTTTACAAGCATTCACACAGAGTTTGTTGCTGGTACTTATAAAATTACATAAAACACTTAACAAGTTGTAGAGGGAAACTGATATACACTCACATCGGCTAGAGTCTGATTTGTAGCAGTTATGAGCTGCTCAATGTCTTTCATTAGATGTTTTGAAATTGGACAGCACATACAGCAGGGCTTTGAATGGAAAGTCTTTAAAATATTGGCATAGTATGCCCGCAAACTGATTACCTCAGAATGTCCTTGAGCAGCCACATTGATGCTTACTGATGGCGGTCCACTGAACAAGTCCAGTTTGCATTTCTCACCCTTCTCGTCATAGTAGCTGGAGGTGATAATGTCATGGAGACATGTGTTGAGTTTCCGTTGGATACTGCTGCACCAACAGCGAGAGTATTCCGGTACAATCTCCGTTTGAGCTAGTGGGCGAAATACTTCATTGAGCCAAAATCTTGCAACTCGTGTAAGAGCGTTGTTCACGACTCTCATTAACATTCTCTGCACCACAACGTCCTCTCCGCAGCGGAAATACTTCACTATTTCCTCCATCAGATCCACCAAATCCGCTTTATAGCCAGTTATATTCACGGCAGAATAAAATATATTGCCGGTGAAGAGTTGACTTCGGTAAATTATTGAAATGGGAATGTTGGTAGTGAACGACATGCTGATTGACATTGTATTAGCCTCAAATTATGCTTGAAATAGAACGGTACAATGTCCTCCTTATATAGAAAAGTCAAACAAAGACACAATAGTGACCAATCACAGACCTGCATGATGACTCATCATGCACGATATACAGTGACTGTTGAAGATATTTCTTCATCACAAAGGGGACAAGATGAAGTTTCAAAGGGTACATAACATGTAGAACACATAACGCTATGAGAACATGGCAAAAAGAGAAGGGATCGTTCCTGTTTAAAACATTTAACGCAGTTCCGTTCACATAATAATTTAAATGTCTCTTCTTCTAATTTCCTTCTGAAGTCACTTTTATTGGGAGAACTTTTTATTAAAACACTGTCAGATGTCTCCTTCTTTCCATATCGTTCCAATTTGATCCTCCTAATTTCACTATCATTGCAGTGTAGCATGGAGAAATCCTCTATCCACCTACGATCCAAATTGTGATTCATAGCATGCTCATCTAGATCCATTAGTCGATCAACTAAATCACCAGCGTTGATATTTTCACTGAGATTTGTTACAGTTTCTATAGCTTTGAACGAATATCCAAGGTCTCTTGCGACAACCCACGACGTTGGGATACTAGTCATCATTATGTATGTCATCAAACAACTATCTCATATTTATAGCTTAGTTTGTCTACGTAAAAGGAAAATCAATGTGTCATCTTGATTACAATGGTTTCAATAGTCACAATAGTCGCAATTGAGCAAACCCATTCAAAATCAAACAACGGACGTCTATCGGTACGTACCCAAGTGCTCAGAACCAAACCACACAAGTTCGATCATAGACGTTCCGAAACACAGTGTACTCAACTGAGTGTACCAAACACATGTACCTATCCAGTAAAACAGATCTCATACAAGTTCCTATTCATAACACTGAATTATACATGTACCTATCCATGTACCTATCGATAACTAAATTATACATGTACCTATCCATGTACCTATCCATGTACCTATTGATAACACTAAATTTTACATGTACCTATCCATGTACCTATCCGTCGCAAGTAGGGCACAGTTTTCACTACTAATAATATTCTAGGCAGAAACGTTAAAGGAGTCTCTATGTTTCTCAAAGAAAACGCAAATTGTACAAATGCAACGAAAGTTGTGTCGGAAAACGGAAATTTAATTATAATGAAGTTGTCTAATAGCTCCTGGAGAGATATGAAAGAACTTTTTATCATATTGTGTTACCGAGACAACCGTGAATCGAAGCATGTTGAAGAAAATTTTTTAAACAAAATAAGAGAATATATAGATCAGTACAAAATGAAAAACATCATCATGATCGGTGACCTAAATGGTAGAATCGGCTCTCTAAATGACAACGAATTTCTAGACATTCCTCATAGAATTTCAGAAGACACAACCGTTAACAAATTCGGAAGAGAGCTTATTGAGTTTTGTAGTGACACCTCGCTTGTGATTGCAAATGGACGATATGAGGAAGGAAAATGTACTTTCTACAGAACTCGTAATACTAAGATATGCAGATCTGTCATTGATTATGTTTTGATATCACAATCAATAATTAATTGTCTGAAGGCGTTCGAAATAATGGAACCAAGATTATACACTGAGCACGTACCCATGTGTATCGAAATAAAAATAAAATTGCAAAATAAAATTGATAGAAAAGTCACTGATCGTCAAGAACGCGTAGTGAAAAAGATAAAACCCTTCAAATGGAATAAAGAGTGCGAAAATAGCTTTAAATTCGCAGAATTCCGGGATAATTGTAATAAACTTATAAACGACATCAATGCGAACAAAACCAATCAAAACGAAATATACAAGCGATTTATTCAGAGTAGTAAAGAAGCTTCCAAAGTGACAGGTAGTTCAAATGTACGAACGAAATATACTCTTGAAACTCGCAGGATTAGACAAGATTATAAAGCATCTGTAGATAAATGGAAAATTAGCAAAACTGAAGATAATCTAATTCTGATGCCGAATACAAAGAAAATATTAAGTAACGAAATTAGGAAAGAAAGGAGGAAATTGCAATTGCTTAAATTGAACTATCTCAAAGAAGCCAAATATCGAAATGATAGTAAACACTACTGGCAGTTGATTAATGATAAAAGCAGTAAAACGAAAAAGCAACCTAAAACATCTCTAACAACGATGGACTTTAAAACAGAATTAGAATCAAATGATAAGATTTTGACGGAAAGTAAAAGAGAGCTATCTTTGAAAATAGTAACCGAAAATTTGGACATCATCTCATGTAATGATGAATATCTCAATATGAATATTACGAAAGATGAAATAATATATGCATTAAAGAATGCGAGCAACTCAAAAGCTAGTGGACCAGATAATGTCGTCTATGAAATGTTGAAGAAAAATATTGACGATACTATAACTATACTAGAAAATATGTTTAACCAAATTCTAATTGATGAAATAACTCCATGGAAGCTCAGCTGGACAACTCCCATATATAAAAAAGGGGATAAAAATAGAGCTCAGTCATACAGATTCATTAACCTATCTTCATGCCTCGAAAAACTGATGACAAAAATTTTTAATAATCGCATAAATAAATGGATTATGAATCACAACATATTGCACCAATGTCAAATAGGATTCCGAAAAGAGAATTCCACACTGGACTGTATATGGCTAATAAAAGAAATCATTCAGATACACAAAAATAGTAAAGAGCCACTATATCTTTGTTTCATTGACTTATCGAAGGCCTTTGACAGTGTCCCTAAAGACAAACTTATGTATAAACTGAGACATATGCTACCGGGAGGAAGATTTCTATCGCTATTGCAGAACATGCTTAATGATAAAACTTATAAAATTTTATTCAATGGTAGTGAAAGTGATGAATTTAAATTGCAAAATGGAATACCTCAAGGCGATAGTCTCTCACCTACCCTATTTTGCTTGTACATTAATGACCTTCTTTTAGAAATCGACAAAAGTGAAGAATATATTGATGCTATTGAAATTGCCGAAATGAGAATTGCATCACTAATCTATGCAGACGACATACTACTGATGAGCCGTACAAAAGAAGGTTTAGCACGCCAAATTCAAATTGTTCAAAATTATTGCTCGGAAAACGGTTTAAATATTAACTATGATAAAACGAAAATAATGGTATATAACGACTTAAACAAATACAAAGAATTTAGTATTACCATAAAAGAGAATGCATATTCCATTAAAGTAGTGGACGAATACAAATACCTAGGTGCATTCTTTTCAAAAAGTAACAGGAAGCATGTTGAGGAATTAGAAAAACGAGGAAAAATATCAGCATGTATTACAGCAAAAGCTATAAAAGATTTTGGCCATGTTGACGGAGAAATTTTAAGAAATTCGTTTGAAATGTTGGTAATATCAAAAATGAAATATGGAGCTGAATTCTATTTTGATAAAAATCTAAAAGAATTAAATAAAATACAAGTGCAGTTTTTCAAGAAATTTTACCATTTGAAACGTACAACGCCTACGTATTGCATAATTAGTAGAATTATGCCGATAGAATTTCACTTTTATAAAGCAGCTTTGAACTACTGGTTGAAACTGAATCAAAGTGATGAAAATCAATTAACAAGAAAAGTATTTAATTCAATACATGCCGATTCAAATCTTCCTAACTACCGTAACACATGGACTATCAAAATGCTGAAATTAATAGAAAATCTTAACTTTAATAAGAATGAACTCAATCAAATTGAATCAATGAACTTGAGCCACAGTAAGCGAAATAGTTATAAGAATCTGGTAAATAATCGTTTAACTGAATACTTTAGACAGAAATGGATTGAAAGTGCAAGAAATAGTAATCGAGGTTTAAAATATTTACAGCTATGTCGCTTTGAATGCAACCTCAAGCAGTATTTAAATCAAACAAATGATGATAAAATAATCACACCTATTTTAAAAGTGAGAACCTATAACCATAACCTTATCACTGAAATTGGCAGATACAATAATAGACAATCTTACGATGAGTGTTTTTGTCTAAGTTGCAGCTCTGAAGAAGTGGAAGATATACAACATTTCATTTCTATTTGTCCGAAGTATGCAAACGTTAGAAGTATTTTAATACCATTTCTGGAAAGCGATGATAGTACACATTTCTATGCAACTATGGACGTGCTAGATCTTCAGCAGATGAAATCCCCAGCAAAGTATATTCAACAGGCAACTGCAATAAGAGAGTCCTAGAAATTTATGCAAATAGCTATGACGAAATTGTCGCATTATGTACATAGAAATTGAAATGCTTTCTGAGTAATGTGCCATGAATGTGCCTACAATTCGTCATTGCTAATGCACTCTGTGAACATAGATATCTGAAATAAGTTGACATTGTTAATCGATGAAGCTAGCAATTGACCTAACATAATTTCGATAGCTGTCCGCTGACCACTGCATAGAAATTGATGATCAAGTTACACGCTTTATTGTGTGCATTGAAATAGAAATGATTTACATTGATGTGTCCATTGATTGCAATGCCGACTGGGGTATCTATGATTTATAATGTGTTCACAATACTGCAAAGATTGACAATCGATGCATATTTCATAGTTTGCATTGAAATGTAGAACAATGCCGAAAGTTATGAAATCATGTAGATCAAATATGACTTCACTAAAGACCGATGTCAAGCATAGATATCTATATCAAATTAACCATCGACGTTGGTCTCAATTACGGAGAAACGTACAGTTAGGAACGAACAATAAAACAAAGTCAGATCAGCTTATTGACAGATAGCTAAGAGAGAGAGAGAGAGAGAGAGAGAGAGAGAGGAGAGAGAGAGAGAGAGGAGAGGAGAGAGAGAGAGAGAGAGAGAGAGAGAGAGAGAGAGAGAGAGAGAGAGGAGAGAGAGAGAGAGAGAGAGGAGAGAGAGAGAGAGGAGAGAGAGAGAGAGGAGAGAGAGAGAGTAGAGAGAGAGAGAGAGGAGAGAGAGAGGAGAGAGAGAGAGAGAGAGGAGAGAGAGAGAGAGAGAGAGATGAGAGAGAGAGAGAGAGAGGAGAGAAGAGAGAAGAGAGAGAGTAGAGAGAAGTAGAGAAGAGAGAGAGACGAGAGAGAGAGAGAGAGAGAGAGAGAGAAGAGAAGATAGAGAGAGAGAGAGAGATTGAGAGAGAGAGAGAGAGAGAGAGGAGAGAGAGAGAGAGAGAGGTGAGAGAGAGAGTTGAGAGAGAGAGAGAGAGAGAGAGAGAGGAGAGAGAGAGAGAGAGAGAGAGAGAGAGAGAGAGAGAGTAGAGCAGAGAGAGAGAGGAGAGAGAGAGAGAGAGAGAGAGGAGTAGAGAGATGAGAGAGAGAGAGGAGAGAGAGAGGAGAGAGAGAGAGAGAGAGAGAGAGAGAGATGGAGAGGAGAGAGTAGGTGGAGGAAGGGACGAGAGATCAGAGAGACGAGGGAGAGAGAGAGACGAGAGACGAGAGAGAGTAAGAACGAGGAGAGAGAGAGAAGAGAGAGAAGAGTCAGAGAGAGCTCAGCGAGAGAGAGAGAGAGAGAGAGACGCCACCCGCCCCTGCAGAGAGCTCGAGGAGAGGAGAGAGATGAGAGAGAGCAGAGGAGGAGAGTTGGAGAGAGAGAGAGACGCAGATGAGATTAGCGAGAGAGACGAGGAGAAGAGCGAGGAAGGAGGAGAGAGTGACGAGAGAGAGCGGAGAGAGAGAGAGAGGAGGGAGAGAGTGAGAGAGAGAGAAGAGAGAGAGAGAGAGAGTAGAGAGAGTAGAGAGAGGGAGGAAGAGAGAGTAAGAGAGATCGGAGAGAGCGCGAGAGAGCAGTAGCGAGATGGTGATCGAGCGAGAGTTGAGATGAGCGAGAGAGAGAGAGAGCGAGCGAGAGAGAGAGAGAGAGAGAGAGAGAGAGAGAGAGAGAGAGAGAGAGAGAGAGAGAGAGAGACATGAAATTTACGACAATTTATTGAATTTTTTGTAATCAGACCTAGTTTTACGATCAGGAAAGCTGATAATTTAATCAATGAATATATTCACATAACAGACTCTGATTTTACTGCCTGTAACGCTACCTACTCACTCTTCAGTAAAAGCTACAAATTTATTCCTACCCCTAAGGGTTGCTGCCATACCGAAATTATAAAAGGGGTCCGTGATTGGCTCCGAAAATATACATGGAGCGCAATCGCCACTAGCAATAATAACTTTGATAAGCGTTTTTATGTACCTTCCGGTGCCTATCCACATCCTAACAGTGTGCCTTCCCACGTCAAATCTAAATGTGAGGAGGTATTCGACGCAGTGAGAAGATTGTTATCATCTTGCAATCAATGTTTTCCTGAAGATAATCTTACAGTTGACGAAAGAAGTGAGATTACCCGGCTGAAGTCTTGTAATTCTATCACCGTCAGTCCGGTAGACAAAGGTGGCAAATGGATGGTGGTGCCAAAGAAGGAGTTCGAAGCCGAGGCCTTTCGCCAACTTGCGAATGATAATTTTTATCTACCAATTGACAATGATTTTAACAAGTCTACGGGTTCGAGGTTGAAAAATTTCCTCCTATATCTTCATGATAGACGCTTTCTCAATAAGAGGGAATTGCGGGCTCTTGCGCCCCCGGATGACCCCAGAGACAGGAACTTTTACATCATTCCTAAAATTCACAAATCACCTTGGCCAAATGAATTCATGCCGCCCGGCAGGCCGATTGTTAGTGATATAAACAGTATATCGAGGAAGAGTGCGGCAATGGTGGAGCACTTTCTTGCTCAAATCGTTACACGTTCGCCCAGCTTTGTACGCGATTCTCTACACGTGATATCAATACTCAAGGATAAGATAGTTACCCCTAACACTATACTCTTTACGATGGACATAAAATCGCTCTATACGAACATCCCAATAGAAGAAGGTCTTGCTGCAGTTAGCCGTGCTTTTTTGAAGTATCCAGACAACCGCAGACCCGACCTAACTATTCTTTCGATTATGAGACTATTGCTCAACTCCAACGACTTTGTTTTCAAGGGAGAACGCTTCCTCCAAATTCAAGGAGTCTCTATGGGTAGTGCGTATGGCTCATCGTTCGCAAATATCTTTCTTACTGAATGGGAAAGTGGCTTTTTAAATTTAGAAAAATCACCTGACTTATGGATTAGATATATCGACGACATATTTGGCATCTGGAGCCACGGTGAATACGAACTTTTTTCATTTTTTAAAGTTGTTAATAATTTTCATCCGTCCATCTCTTTGACCTTGTCACATTCAAAAAGTGCCATAAACTTTTTAGATTTGGAAATCTATACAAATGGCCAGAGGTTAGGTCATCGAATCGGTTTTAAGGCGACTGACTCTCACAGTATTATTCCTCCCACTTCATATCACCCACGACACGTTTTTAAAAACATCGTGCAATGCGAATTATATAGATGGTGTATTCGGAGCTCAAATTACAAGGACTTTCAGAACACCAAAAGAATAGTCCAGCCATTTTGGAGAAAGAAAGGCTACACGAGAACACAAATTCGTAACGCTACAAAAACGATATTCCGACTTACACAACTCACTTACGAAGACTGGAGGCCAGGTTTCTTCTCATGTTCCGTTGCCGACTGCGAAGTGTGTCCTTTTGTCTCTGAAATTCATTCTGTAAGACAAGACAATAACTGTTATCCGATTTTACATAAATTATCATGCATGTCAGTGCAAGTAATTTATCTGATCGCATGCAAAAAGTGCAAAATGAGATATGTCGGCCAAACTACTCGTGAAGTTCGATCCCGGATCAAAGAACATTTAGACAATATCTATGCCGGACGTCATTCTTCTGTAGCAGAACATTTCAGCATCTGTGGCATAGATAGCTTCTCCTTCTCTGCAATAGAACGATGCAACAATGAAGATAAGCTGAACAACAAAGAAACAATATGGATCAAACGGCTACATACCGCTGCACCAACAGGCATGAACAAGATTGTGAACAACACCAAACCGATCAATCTCGTCATACCTCACAGCCTTTGCAGCCAGCGAGTGATCAATCTGTGTCGAAGCATGATGCCTGACGTCAGAACCCAAGCAGCGTATCGAACACATAGAAATCTGCGATCAATCTTGAGATGATTTAACATTGAAGTATAAAACGTTGTGTAACAGTCATTTCATCGGACTTGTACGCGGAATTGATAAAGTTTAAATACGAAACCGGTCTTCCGAATCATTTCGTTTTCTTATATTAGCACGTGATAGCAGTAGTGCGAGCGGTACACGGACTTCTGTCCCTCTCTCTCCCTCACTCTGACAACCCTGGGCCTGCTGCTATGCCACGTACTTTCTACTCAAACAACAATCTATACAACAAGAGGCGTACTCGTCCCACTCCTGCAATCTCCGAGTCATATGCTGACCGCGCAAGAGTCAAACAGCGTCCTCACAAGCCATCCTTTATCCAACTTCCTCCAAGAGCGAATCGCACAGGGCCGCACTCTATTCCTCAGGAATATTTTGAGGTAACCAGAAAACAATTTTCTGTGATAAAATGTTTGCACCATCGCAACAAACTCAAGAAGGGTTTGCCTCCTTCCCTACAAAAGAGGTTGACCATGTTGCAACATTCTGTGAGACCTGCGTTTACGAACGACTATTTTGTTGCTGAGATTGAAGAAATTTCATCACATTGGAGCAAGTCCGTCGTGTGTGCTCTGAGACAACACTATGACAGTGCACTAGAAGATGCTATGACCTTCATCTCCAACAACCCTATTCCAGAACATCTAATGGACAAATCCATCGCCATCATCGTCAAATGGGCAAAAAGGCAATTGAGAGACAAATTATCCGATGCGGATCTCGACGAGGCTTTATCCTCAATTTTTGCCAACCAAAGATTCGACGCTCCTGTTCCAACTGTCCGTAAGCCTCTGTCTACTACGACTTCAACGACTTCAGACAGATCCTTCATAACCAGTGCTACTCAAACCGACTCTTTCATTCATCCAGTGACAGTCACTGCTACAATCGAACGGGTGCCTCCTCCACCGCAAATTACGGGTACACCTTTCGTATGTTCTTCCAACGTCGTGGCCGACTCTGATGACGTGATCGAGACAATTGACCAGGTGATTTCCGGCGTCATCGGGCATCGATGGTGGGAGTTCGTCAATTGCTTCCTCAAGCGTTCCAACGTGTGGATTTTAGGACATCTCGGACGATGGTTCTCATGCGGCTAGGTGTTCTCCGGTAGAGAGGAGAGAGAGAGATGAGATTTGAAGAGAGATGAGAGGATGAGTGAGGCGAGTGAGAGAGAGAGAAGAGAGGAAGAAAAGTAACATGCTATGAAGAGAAGTGGAGGAGAGAGAGGTGAGAGAGAGAGCAGAGGAGAGAAGGGGGGGGGGGGAGAGAGTGCGAGAGAGAGACGAGAGCGAGAGAGAGAGAGAGAGAGAGAGAGAGAGAGACGAGAGAGAGGACAGAGAGAGAGAGAGAGAGAGAGAGAGAGAGAGAGAGAGAGATGAGTGGGAGATGAGAGAGGAGAGAGAGTGTGAGAGAAAAAAAGAGAAGAAAAGAGAGAGAAGAAAAGAGAAGAAAGAGAAAAAGAGAGAGAAAGAGAGAGAAGAGAAGAAAAGAGCAATGAGAGAGAAGAAGAAGAAAGAGAAGAAAAGAGAGAGAGAGAGAAGAAGAGAAAGAAAAAAAAAAGAAGAGAGAGAGAGAGAAAGAAAAAGAAGAGAGAAAAGAAAGAAAAAAAAAAAAAAGAAAGATAAAAGGAGAGAAAAGAAAAGAGAAAAAAAAAGGAGAGAGAGAAAAAGAGAGAATAAGAAGAAAGAGAGAAGAGAGAGAAGAAGAGAAGAAGAGAGAGAATAAAGAGTGTGAGAGAGGAGAGGAGAGAAGAAGAGAAGAGAGGAGAGATGAAGAGAGGGATGAGAGAGATGAGAGAGAAGAGGTGGAAGAAAGAAAAGAGAGATGAGAGAGAAGAATTAGACAGCTCTCCCTCGTGCCAACTCGCGCTTATGGTCCCGCTGCTATAGTCAGGAAGGAAAACGCAGATTGCGAGGAGACCCGGGTTTCGAGTCTTTCTCAATCCTCGAGGGTAAATTATAATGAAAAGAAATTATGAAAAGGTTATGGGTACAGAATGAGCGGAGATACATGAAATGTGATACAGAAGACTATTATTTACAATTATATGATTGAAGGGTTCAGTGTACAGGCTTATCTGAAATGTCAAATGGATCGATGAATTGATTTGACATGGATTAACAGATTGAGTGATGGAAGCCTAAGTGGCAACCTTTAGTTAGCTATAGTGACAATAGTTAGTTTGAGATTTCTATGTTTATAACCTCTAGTAGTTTTAGTAGATTCCAGAACAATCTTGCCATGAATTGTTTGATCAGCAACCGCGATCGGAACAATGACTAAGTGGTAAGGATCAAATTTAGTTTCATTTGATGTATTAAACATTTCAAAAAACATACTGTGGCATAGATTCAAGCCATTGTTAACAGTGTCTAGATCTAGGGTTGATCCAGAACATTTTTCGTCTTTTCTGTGAAGTCTTTTTAATTTTATTTCGTTTTTGTGTTTTTTGCACAAAATTTCTTCTAGAACCAAGACCCGCAGAAATGGAAATTAATCCAATTGAACAAGGGTGTTGGTGAATGTTAAAATGCCTCAGAAGCTGGGCTTGAGTAAGTAATTATTTTTGTTGCGGAATGGCTGAAATTATGATCAAATACCTGGATCCTAAACGCATCAAAAGGTCTGGAAAGTCTGCCCTAACATACGAATTATTGCAATTTGAAACAACTTATTAAAAGAATGTACCAAACACCAATGTTTTGCAATCTTAAATTGTGGACTATAGGATACATATATTAGTATTTGAATTAACTTATCGACGTTGCTTGGAAAACTGGCAAAACTTTGCATGTTTGCAGTAGATACAAGGCTTGAAAACCTGGATTCCAACTGAATTTTTTATTTAGTAATGTATTGAGTAAGCAACTGATTTAGTTGTTTGTCTCAAGAAAGATCTAGAATAATTCTGGCTGGCGGGCCCAACAGCTTTAACTAATTTCAAAAGTATTCGGTAAAGTTCGTCTCTTAGTTGACATGGGGGTTGCAAATCTATAAAATTTGACTATAAATAACACCCTTGAAAGTGTGTCTAGGGTGAATTGGTGTTAGCTCGTCTTGTTTAAGATGAGGTGAGAATCTGTTTCTGGCGAGGGGAGATGAAAGGAAGTACGGTAACCTGAGGGTGTTGTCAAATTGGAGGGGCATGATATTTCCAGGTCCCAAAATTGAATTTTATCTTTGTACCGATGTTTGGCGGAAACATTTTATGTTTATTATGTTGCGTATTTAAATACTTAATACGACTTTCCAGAAATTCATCTTTGTTAACCAGGCCAATACCAAAGATGTCCGGTCCTGAAAACGGATCCAGAGAAAGAGGGCTTAACGTGAATATTTTAAGGGCATTTGAGCTACCCAAAAATTCAATGAAATTGTTGCAAAAAGATCCTATTGAAATGCTCCTCCCAATACTGGTCCTCCCAACAAGTTTTGAAGCCAGTATGTGGAATTGTATTGGAAATCATTGTTAATTTAGCTGTAGTAAGTTCCATCAATTATAAGTTTAAAATTTCAAGTCAGGTCTAGATCTGTCAGGCTTTGTATGGAAAATGTCAGATATGATTTCAAGTGTTTAATCAACCGGTACTTTTGTGGTTTAGGGATTCTACATCGAGAGTTAAAGAGGAGGCTGTGGTGGGCTTCGGAGCGCCAAAAGTGGTCTGCCGAATCGTGAATATTGCGAGCGGGTTACATGGTTCGAGTCCAATAAATACGTAAAAGAGTCTTGGGGCTATAGGTTTTAGAAAATAGTCTAGAAAGGATGCACAATCCCGGCTAACAGAATTGACATCGGATACAAATGGGCCTCCCTGGGGGGGCTCGGGCATGTCGTCGTAAGTGCCCAAACGGTATTTGTGAATTTTTGGTATACGATATTGAATGTTCTATCTGAAGGATCCTACATTTGGCATCAAAAAATCAAATCCTCTTTTTTTTCTTATCATTTTTTTACTTTCTGAAATGTTCAAGACATTGCTTGATTCTCGTGGTCAAGCCTGTGTTGTCAAAGGCGGATAAAAAATTTCTAGCATAGATTAGGAGTCGTTGATGATTGTCTCAATTGCTTTCTCTGTCATTGCGTTTTTTAGAAACAATAGTCCATCGCTGACGCCTTATCGGCCGGTCGTATAAACTACCTTCGGCTTTGGTTTAGTCTCCTCAATTTCAGATACTCATTAGGACACAAATTGAACAGGAGGATTATGACATGTTTGTGATAATTTATCAAGAATCAGAATCAACCGCTGAAAAAATAATTTTGGACTTTTCTATATATTTGGAGGTACTATGTTCTTTAGGGGGCCATTTATTAGATTTAGTGGGTACCGAAATCGGTTATTAAAATTTTGGATTTGCTCTTTGGTTTAGATATATAAGAAAAATTGCCAGTGAGTAATGTGTACGATCATAATCTTGAACGTTTTAATTTTATTTTTTTGTTGAGGACAAATTTTGGGGGTTGGTATAAATTTGGGTTTTAGAAAGCTAGTTTGTAAGTATAGAAATTAGGTTGAAAATTTCTATCGAAGAATAATAGTATTCGACATCATGCTGCCACTTACTTGAACCAACGCCGAACTACATAAAAAGGCTGTCAAAAATAACACTGAGTGGACAATTTAGTGGCTTGGTGAAAATACTTTGATTTATCAACATAAAGGATCAGGAGGCATTAATTGAGACAACATTCATCTTTACATTGGTTACGGAATATAATCATTTAATGCCTGATACAAGGATGATTTCGGTTTCTCTGAGAAATTGTTCAGCTCAATGCCTCCGCAAAACAAAAAAAAAGCTGCGTTGGTCAATAGGATACTTCT
>CAJQUW010013411.1:0-211503 GCA_907163375.1 Prostheceraeus crozeri
ACTTAAGTCTTTTCCGTTATTAAAATACTTAAACTAATATAATTTCATCATATTGACTCTTTAAAGGTATATTCATGTTGGGTGCTTATGGGCTATCTCCCCCACGTTTCAAATTTATTTGTCTAAAATCCTAAAATTCAGTCAATTGTCACAAAACTTAAAGTCAACGAATTAAAAGTTAAAGTTATTTAAGTCAACGAACCTAAAGTTATTTGAATTAGGAACGATAACTTGAAATGTCAGCAGCCTGATTTAACTTCGTCTGACCTCACCGCGTGAGCATAAAGCACTTGAGGTCGGCAAAGTAATTTTGCGACAACTCGTGAAGTGATAATGACCAGGCCACATCCTTTACATTAATGTACGTATTTTAAAAAAGGTATGGCAGGGCAGTGGTCGTGGGAAGATCCCAAAGGAGTGGATGAAACGAAGAGGGAGAGAGAACAATGCACACACGAGTGACAATAATGCGTCGTACAGAAGCAGTCAGATCAAGCTGCTGACATCGTTGAACTTCACGTTATCGTCTCTTATGAAAATGATACTCGTCCGATTTTCACAATGTTTGCTTTATGGGCAAAAAATGTGCTCAAGTACCTGAATTTTCGTGATGATTGATACATTTTTGCGGATTTTAGACAATTTTGAAAACGTGGGGGGAGATAGCTCATAAGTATCTTGTGTTGTTAATTAAGTTATATTGAAACATATTATTATTAATTTTTATGATTCATCACTACCTCTTGCCTCTGTGTATCATGCATATCCTATTTGATTGAAGTATTCGGTAAATCGCAGACAGTATTTTGAAACTTTGCTCATGTGTCAATGATTTTTATCTTATCACAAAATTTTGAGCAATTGTTTCCTCGTTTCAGGCTCCGACGTCACATTCCGTGTTTACGGTGTCTCCTGCTGTGTCGTGCTGCTCGGATTTGCGATAATAAATTATTTCATGGCAGAGAAAATGAGTCTCCCTGAACATCAGCAGGCAACCACTGCTACTTCGCAAGGCATTCCACCGACTGGCACTCTCGATTCATCACAACGGAAGAATGAAATCAAACTCCCAGGAGAGGAACTGGAGCCCAAAGAGTTTCTACAAGAAGAAATGTATCTCAGTCCCCACGGAATTCCATTCGCGCCCTCTAATAGAGAGCTTTCGAGTAGCCGTTTAAATGAAATTGCGTCTCCAAGGACAGGTGAGGAGCAAAGAATGGATTAGTGTTGAAACTTTTTGATTCGTAAGTTGAGTACTTTCACCAATAAGAACAGGCAATGTTCATTAGGTTCGATTTTCAATGACAAGATCAACACCATAGGAATC
Organism: Prostheceraeus crozeri; assembly: GCA_907163375.1. Lineage (NCBI taxonomy): Eukaryota > Metazoa > Platyhelminthes > Polycladida > Euryleptidae > Prostheceraeus > Prostheceraeus crozeri. Next base: position 1,328 of record CAJQUW010013411.1, read on the forward strand.
CGACGGCGAAATTCCGACAGTCCGAAAGACAAAAACAGACGCACACACTCGGAAAGCAATGTTCTCATGATCAGTGATCACACGCTGCCAAATGCACGGTAACTAAAGACCAGCGACTGCCATGCAGTGGCTAACAATGATCTTGCTCATATTGGGAAAGTTTCAAAGTTCACCAGTAACTTGCCAGTGAACTTTGTCACATAGAATTATATTGTTTAAGCGTGTCACTTTGCTAGAAGTGCAAACTGATTCAAAACGATGGCACATGCAGGAACTTACCAAGTGGACAGAAAGAAATCTTCAATGCCATACAGAGATAGAAAAAATAGCCGTGCGTCGCTTGCGGATTGCTGTGAATTCTTTCAAAATGCTCCGATCGCCACGATTTCTTCAGATTCGAAGAATTCAGATCATTGCGCAAAAGTTTTTTCCATAATGTTGGTCCTTCCGATCATCATTGAAAAAGTTAGCAGGCGCACGACAAAAAGTTCACAAACTTCTCTGTAGAACTTGACATCGTCTGCGTCTCTTTGCTGTGTGATCCGATTGATAGCAGTGACTGAAACCTCGCACAATTTGGTGCGTATAATGTTGAACTGCCCGCTCCTCTGCAGCTGCGCTCTCTTGCCTGCCCGCTCCTCTCCAGCTGCACTCTCTTTGCTGCCCGCTCCTCTCCAGCCTCTTTCTCTTAACTGTCAGCTCCTCTCCAGCTGCTTTCTCTTAACTACCCGTTACTCTCCAGCCTCTCTTGACTGTCCGCTCCTCTCCAGCTGCTTTCTCTTAACTGTCCGCTCCTCCCCAGCCTCTCTCTTGACTGTCCGCTCCTCTCCAGCTGCTTTCTCTTAACTGTCCGCTCCTCTCCAGCGAATTTGATAATTTGCAAAAATGGAATGTATAATCCGCACCAGACACAAGTAGATTCTGCGGCAAATGGCATTTCACGGACTTTATCTGATGATGTAAATGAAGAATATTCAGTTTTGCAACACTTATACTCTTTGCCATTTGTTTGACGACATGACGACCACAGGCTCCCAGGTGCGCGGGCTATCAAATCTGGAAATCGTCCGGGTAAAATAGGATTGAATTAGGATAGTTGTCTCATTTGGATATCAAGATAGACTTTCATATGATAGCTAGTAATGTCTTGATAGTCTCATGAAAACATTTTATAAATGATGTTATTAAATAATTAATCTTTCGACGCAATTATTCAATAATATTTATAAAATGTTATCTAAATCTTTCTTTAAAAATTCATTTGAGATTGCTAAAAAAATCTCATGAAAACAATTTTGGAGTTTGCAAGGTGATATTGCTTTTGCAGCTTGCTATTGCGGAATGTTAATACAAGATTTGCGGAAGAATATTAAGATTGGCGAATTCTCTTTCCTCTAATCCACATCCGTAAAATGCAATAATCAAAATTCTTATCTCAAGCTACACCCGCAAAATTTCATGTTATGCCGGCGCTGTGGGCTTCCATAAGTAGAGTGTTCGCTCAGCGTCCGGGAGACCTTGGCTTAAATTTCGGTCGGGTCAAACCTAAGACTTTGTAAATAGGTACAGTCTGTATTCCTGCTGAACACTCAGCACAGACAGAATGAGAGTGGGATAAATAACAACTCGGTCACTTGAAAGAAAGGCTCCGTGTTTAATGTGCGTTCGAGCATATACAAGGTTCATTTATGCATTCGCATCTCTTACTGCATGCATCTTGGGAATGTCATGTTTGAAGATTGGTAATAAGCATTACCGTAAATTCAAGCTTTACTACATTATGTGCCAGCGTTCACACTTTTATCCAATCGGTAGCAAACATTGAGCGCTTACACGGCAGTCTGAGTGGCAACTGGCAACATCAAAGATCAATTAATTTCTCATGAATGAATTGTACTTCGGTGCTGTGCATATCCGTTCTGGCCACAACTCAGCCTTCATAGTGGCAGAATAGTGGCAACTTTAATTTGTTGAGACAAATCAATAAAAATACCTTGGTAGACAGTTGAGCTGCTTGCATGCAAAGTTGAACTTTTCTTTTTTTCAGAATATCAGAAACATATATTTTTCACACATAAAAGCGTCATTCACCACTGATATATTCAACCATGTCTGAATTCCTTCAAGTCAAATAAAACTGTATAAACTGTCCAAAAATCAGGGCTTCTTTTCGTGGGGTGACGTAATGTTATATAAGAATAGGGGTGTTCGCTAGCCGCACCTACTGGCACCGGTGCGGCACCGTTCAGTGTACCGAAAAGAAGCCACGCTTTAAGAAGCTACGCTGAAGGATTTGTTAAAGTATGGGAGGAACATAATTTGTCTCGCGTTCTAGACTGTCATGTAATAGTCAATCAAAGCTTCAACATTACAAGGTACGTCTTTCATTATACATGTTCTTATTTTCTAGGATTCAATGCAAATGTTATAGAGTACAGTTATGACAACCCAAATATTTCGAAAGAATTTGAAACAGACTTGCTCCTTTAAAAGTATTTTTACTGATACTCAGGGTATTCTCATCATACTTTACCCGTTCGTTTCTATGATAGTTCTAAAATAGAATTCTTTACAACTTGATGAAAGCAGAAGTTATACAGATATGCAACTAAAAATAGTGAAACATTTCAATGACTGATTCACCAAGTCAGTGACGGGCGAAATATCGGGCTTTAAATTGATTATTTTAAAAATATATGCAGCAACTGAATGGCATATTTTTGATTTTTTTCCAAAATGCTTGACCACATCAGGACATGTAGAAAGATTGGAAACAATTTCACTGTAATCCACTTTTTACTATGCAGGAAGTTCAAAATCCAAATATTTCTCGACTTCAAGCTGTATCTCTGTGATGTGATATTGCAGCAAGATGTCGATAATTATGTGACAAGGTAGCTTTTGGGCGGATCGCTGGCCGCTGGAGTGCTAGGATATCCTATATCTTAGCGAGAGGAGCAACATTAGGGTACTCACTATTCGCTTAATTACTATGAAATTCCGACAATCTGAGATAGTGGGAATTGAGATTTTGTGGCCTCAAATGATTTATCATCAGCTTGGAGTATCTAATTGATGCCCCTTTTTCACATTTTTGCTCAACATCAGAAAATGCATCAGCCATTTTATTATATTGCCGTGATTTTCAAACGGCCTCATTTTCATAATATACATGTAGAATTGAATCTGCATTGAGTCATGAATTGAATTTAAAATCAGAATTGAATAATGTTCTCCTACTTCGATTAATTACACAGCAAGCTCAGCAGTTTTTCTTTCAAATTTTCTGTGACCAAGATGACAGATAAAATGAATTAGCTGTAATTGAAACTATACATGTACCGGTACAGTAAATATCACTTTGATCAAAATTCGCACATTTCGGTGCACCGGCCTTAGAACCGGTGCAGCGCGCATGGCGTTAATTTAGAACAAAATCCATCTTAGCAATTATGCATATGAATATATTTTATATCATTTGAAAGTTCACAGCCGGCATCGTTCAAAAGGTCGTCGGATATCAACCCAATTGAATGACCGGTGTTGCTTTTGACTGTGATGTCTGTTCTTCATCTTCACCAAAATTCACAGATGTCATCTTTAGAACAATTTCTTCACCTCTTGATATATTTCTGTCATGCGCTTTGTGCACAGTACTTTTTTTGGCTGATAAACAAACCACGAACCAACAAACCAAACATTGACATTCATTTTAATCAGTCAGAAAATCTTAACAAAAAAAATTGCAAATGCCGAACGTTTCGGCAATTCTACCCTCCTCAACGGCTAAATCGGCAAAAGTCTTCTGCGAGATACTCAGACTGGTATTTTATATCATCAGATGCAGAGAGCATTGATATAAGTATTAGTCTGGGTATCTCACAGTAGACTTTTGCCGATTTAGCTAACACCGTTGGGGAGGGTAGAATTGCCGAAACGTTCGGCATTTGTAAATTTTCTCTTGATTATACGTCGTTTTTTGGTCAATAAAAAGAAGGAATGATCACTTACTTGCCTTTTTATCTAAAGATGAAAATTGCGAATTACAAAAGCCTCCTGTTGGCCACCATCACCTTAACTAAAATTTTGTTATGAGGATCAAGCTTACGAGTACTAATCAAGCTTTGAGAGGATTAAAATCTTACATCAAAATGTACATCTTATCAAGTAATTGTATTCTTATTGCTTTTTTGAAGGTGATGGCTGTCAAGATTTTCTGACTGATTAAAATGAATGTCAATGTTTGGTTTGTTGGTTCATTGTTTGTTTATCAACCAAGAAAAATACTGCGCACAAAGCGTATGACAAATACTCGTATATCAAGAGGTGAAGAAATTTGAACAGACTTCGTCGCAATCTGCATACATCATTGCAAGGATTATAAGCAAAACATTTATTGAGGACAATTTTTTACAAAAAGGGAGACGCCCTGAAACGACCTTTAGATCGATAGACAGTTTGATTATCATCACATAGCATCTCTCTGATTGTTGTTGAAGGAGAAATTACTGTTTTAAATTTGAACGACTACGTATAAAGTGATCAACAAGGAAAACACTTATCACTTAATCTGATGTGTTCGAGAATTAACGAATCACTTAATTTAGTGGTTCCTCACCCTTTCGATCCATTTTCCGAATTCTCCATGGTTTTTATGGAGAGGAAATTTCAGTTCCGTATTCATCCTATCGATGTAGCAATTTCATCAATGATCCATCCGTGGATATCCACAAATATTGTGAGAAGAAGATATACTGCATGTCATAGATGCCGTTTGTAGCTTATATAATTTGTGGTAATATGCTTATAATGAAATTACACCAAAACTGAAAGGAAAATTTTTTCGTGAGAGAAAAAATGCAAACATGACTAACGCTTATTCTAAATATAATGGATGACTCAAAAGTCTTGACTGAGTTTTGAATTGAGATTTTTCAGTAAGTATTTACACTACAAACTTAATTTTTCGTTTATGCTGTAGAGGAAGAACCAGAATTTCCAAAAAGACTTACATTTTTGCAATGTAAGCTGCAGCCTTGGTTCATAGTTGGCCGGCAGCAGTTCATACACACGTGAAATATGAAATGACTTCATGCCGATTGTTCGCTTCAAAGTACGCCTAACAGTCTCACGTGGTGTATCAAGTTTATCGGATGCATCCCGCACCGATTATCTTGGATTATTCTCAAACTCAAAACATCACCCTCAGCAAAGGATGGGCGACCACTTTTCTCAGCATCTTGGACAGTACCAGTCTCGGTATATTTTTGAAACACAAGTCGGAATGTGCTTTCAGAAGGTGACTTTGATGAAAAATTTTTTTGCCACTGCCGTCGGGCAGTATAACTATGGATTTATTCTTAGCCATAAGCAACACAATGTTGCTTAATCAATTTAACAACACACTCAATTAATCCAATGTTCATAATAAAGTATTTTTGGCTGTAGTCAATGAGAGAAAAGTTTTAAGCGAAAAACGTTTTTCATAGCATCTGATAAATTGGATGACCACCATAATATGAGTGAGTTTGGCTAGACCTTTTAACTTAATTTCTTCACAATTGTGAATTGTTACTAAAATTCTGGTCCTTCCTCTACAGCATAAACGAAAAATTAAGTTTGTAGTGTTAAGCTTTCTGAGAAATCTTGATTTGAAATCCGATTAAGAATTTTGAGTCACCCTGTTTAATAAAGCAACTGATAACTTTTCCTGAATTTTGCAAGGTATGGTGTCTATGCACAAGAGATATGATACCATATTTTCGAATAGAAAGTATTCCAATTACGATTGCGAATTGCAAATCCAGTGAGGTCCTTCAACTTCATCGGTCGGAATAAGTTATCAATATATTACAAAAATATCGAATGGCTATTCCAGGAAAGTGATACGGAAGGCACTACGTCAAGCCAAAAAATATCATGAAAGACCTTCAAGGAGCAATACAGATGGTGATTCCTTCATTAATTTGACTTTACCTTACACCAATGAAAAGGACATGAGGGAAATACAAAGAACTCTTCATAAATGTAACTTAGAGAAAGCCATTCGAGTCTCTTTCAGATCGAAATCTATGGTATCGTGGTTGAAGTCCAAACCATCAAAGAACTGTTTGACAGCTAACTGCTCGTTTTGTTCGGCTGAAAATGCCGATTGCTTTGTTAAGAAAGTCACTCACTCTCACTCAATCCATTTAGCGTCGATTGCTCCAACTTGATTGGATCCGACGATTTCTCCTTATGGCTCCTCGCCACTTCTCCCGATCGAGGGCATCGTTGGGTACCAGTCCGAGTAGTCGCAGATCTTCGTCGACACTGTTTCTCCATGACTTCTTGGGTCGGCCGGCTGGTCTTCGCCCTGCCACGTCAATGGATTGCACTCGCCTGGTCCAACAGCTGTCATTCATTCTGGTGACATGCCCGAACCAACGCAGACGCCTTCTCCTTAAGACGTCGCCAATTTCCTCTATCCCGAGCCTTCTTCTCACTTCCTCATTTGAGATCCGATCTTGAGGAGAGACACCACACATCCAACGCGCCATTCTCATGTCGTTGACTTCAAGCCGCCTTACAGATTCCTTCGTCATGGCCCACGTTTCGCTGCCGTACAACATGCAATTTCTGACACATGCTTCGTAAATCTTTGCCTTTGTTCTTAAATTTGGTGCTTTGGTTGTCAAAAAGCGTGAGAGTTCTCTGAACTTGCTCCAACCACATCGAATCCGAGTCTGTACTGCAGCGACAGCACCCCCGCCTTCGTCCAGCATGTCCCCAAGGTAACAAAAATTCTTAACTGCTTGCAACCGGTCACCGTCAACCTCCAAGTGAGCGCTGACCGAGTCATTAGTGGGCTGCACCACGCTGCCACGACAACGGCCACACACGTAATTCGTCAAGGCTCTCAGACTGCCAGTTACACCACTGCACCGCTTATGCGTCCAACCATTGCAGGAAGTGCACAAGATTGAGTTGGCACCGACACCATGCTGGCAGGTTGTGCAGGGATACGCCGCAGGCATTACGGAAGCGTTGAATTCGGAGCTGCAACGCATGACTTTGGACTTCTCAATATTGACGACTAAACCTTTCTCGGCAAGGGCATCTTTCCATACAGCAATCTTGGCAGACAGTTGCTCACTCGTTTCCGCAATGAGGAGGAGATCGTCAGCGTACAGAACTTCCCAAGGTAAGCCTTCCCTTACATTCTCAGTCACAACATCCAGGGTAATTGCAAAAAGCAGCGGACTGAGCACGGAACCTTGATGGACCCCCTCAGTGACCTCGAACCGATCGCTGGAAGACAATCCCCACCTGACAATCGATTGGGAATTCTCGAAGAGCACCATCACAGCGTTCACTAACCACTCTTCCACTCCTGCACGCCTCAGAGCCCATTGCACTACCGATCGGGGAACCTTGTCAAAAGCCTTTTCCAGGTCGATGAAGGCCATGTGGAGATCTTTCTTCCTTTGAAGGTGTTGCTCTTGTAGCTGTCGAACAATAAAAATTGCGTCTGTGGTCCCTTTGCCTGGACTGAAGCCGAATTGCATCTCGTTAATTCGAACGGCATCACGTATCCTCCTCTCCAGCACACGCTCGAAGATCTTCATAACGCTGTCCAGGAGCTTTATTGCCCTATACGAGCCACACATCATTGGATCATTTGTTAAGAAAGTGGTCTACCTAATCCGATGTCGAGAGTACAGCTCTTTCTACATCGGAGAATCCAAGCGAACTATGCGTTCCCGTCTAAAAGAACACATATCATCGGGTGCATCATTGGTCTACCGGCACTTAAAAGCATAGAAATAAACTGTTTATCTGAAGTTCGCTAGAATGGAAATTGACTCAAGGTCGCGGCACATCCGGGGGAACTAAGTTGGGGCATGAAGAACCAATTAAAAGCTTCGATTTACTCATGTGACTGATTCTAACCCAATGATACAGACGTTGGCAGGTGCATCTAAGTGAAAATGCGTGCGATTTATGTGCCGTTATTGTGTATTGCCTGAAGCGCAATTTCCATTCTAGAGGTTTTATTGTTGTCAATTTCTATGCTTAAAAGAATTTCATAGATATCCTTGTCCATCGATGAGTAGTCTTCAATGCCAAGTGTTGCATACAGGTCTCACGGACACTGAATTGCGTCGAAGCATCGAGTTGTATGAGATTAGAACTCGCAATCCGGTCTAAAATATTCAGTTATAATCACTGTTTTACCCTTTTGCATGACTAAGCCTAGTGCGAAACGTCTCGTGTACTTTTTTAATATAATTCCTCGGTCGTAGAATTTGGAATTTTTGTAATAGGGTATATTGAGAAAGTGTTCCACCATGAAAAGCCTATAAAATCAGATGCAGGCTAATCATCCATACAAAACTACATGCATTCAATGTGATGCATGCTTAATCAACACAAGCAAGTTCAAGTTATTCGTCGTCATATTTAAGCACTATGAAGCGTGGTAGTTCCACATTTAGTAATCAAATTATTGATTTTAGCGTGATATTCAATATGCACGTAGACAGGCTTTTTCCTCATCTTCGGCAAAATCATTCATGACACGGGTACAGAAGAAATAATTTTGGTGCATGTGTGCAGCCGAATTGTTGCAACCCCCAAGCTTTTTTGGCTCCTTCAACCATGGCAATCGAACAATAAGAAATCTGCTAGATAATAAGCATGGATGTATCACCTATGAAGACGTCCAACTTCATTTCAGGTTGCATCATGCTCGATGTGGCCACTAGTCGATACACATTTTCATATTGAGTTCACTTAAAGTCGTGTGATATTTCGATGGATTATTGAATCATCTACATTTTGCGAAAACATGCTTTCTTCAATACAAGGTACCCGGTAAAGAAGTTCAATTAAGAGAAAAATTCAAGATTTTCACACTAAATTTCCATGTTCTTTTTAGTCTAATTTTCCGAATATGATAAGATAATTAGCAAACCTGTTTTGATATTCTGCCTTTATTCAGTTGAAAATAACCTGTAAAAGACTTGGTGATATATATAATTTATCATTCATACATTGCTTGTTTTGAGGGTGAAATTTCCTTAATTTTCAAAATGAATGCTCGGAAAAAGGGCCTCTCGAAACGCAGTGTCGTTCTTTCAAATTTTTCAAAATTTAGCAAAAGATCATCGCATTGTTACGAAATGAACAATGGATTTCGAGAGATCGTTAACAAGCGAACAGAGCTGTAAGCTTCCTCATTTAATCATTTATTAAATTCTCTGAATCAATTCATGATTCTGATGGCTTATTAACATGATTCTTAAGCAATAAGATGAAATATACCGCCGGCATGCGACGGAATAAGTCACAAATATGCTTTTTCGACCAGCTTGTTACTTAACCATATCAGGAGCGGGCGATTTTTAACGTCGTAGGTCCGGTGGGGGAACAAAATACCCCCTTTAAATTTTCCATCTTCCGATTGATGAAAAATTTTGAAAACAGAGCTGTTTTGCATGATTCGAAGATCTTCATACCAAAAAATCAAATTTAAAATTTGTATTTTAAAATTTATCATTTTTTCATGAATCTATGTGTTTTTTTGATTCTTCAAAAATTTTTCATTACAACTAAAGTATTTATGCAAACTTAAACTCAAGCATATCTATATGGTGTTATAAGTATGATATTCTACGTTAATTTACGCAGTATAAATAGCAATTTGAAATTTGAACGTAAATAATGTCTTTTCATGTATTATTGCATTTTTCTATCTTTACAAATGTCTCGTTCTAATGACTTTTTCACTATAAAGACAAGATTATGATACATTCCGAATGCAATCTTTCGAATGGTGATATGTATTTTGCATTATTCTGTGGGTTTCATGTTTAAAAATTCACATCAAAACTTCATATTTTCACATTTTACATTTACATGTACAATATTATACTATATAATTGTAATGTAATATATATAATGTACATGTACGCATTTTGGGAGATGAGATGAATATATATTTTAACATTCTTGAATTGCACATTCATCAATATTATGTAAATATGATACAGAAACATTATATCAATAATCAATGCTACTCTAAATGAAAACCATCAATTTTGCCCAAACTTTACTGAAAGTTCAACATGCACACAAACTAAAAGTCACAAAAAATTGAACTTTTATCTGACTTATTTTAGGAGATATGAAAAGAAGTTGATAGGGAGGGACACTAAAGTGCACTCTGTGCCCCCCCCCTCCGGTCCTGATTGGTTTAAGAGAATTATCCTCTGCCATTGACAGATGCGGCGAAATCCTAAGTAGGGAGCTTCATGCCCACTTTTCATCCTAAAATTTCACCCACTTTTCAACAGTAATCAATGTGCTTACAGACGGTACATGTAGATCCTACAGCATGCAGTCGTGCATTCTCATAATCAGCTTTTTAGAATGATTTTTGAGGCAATTGCACTCAGCTAGCGCAATCGATTGTTCTATTAGGGATAAAAAATTGCGTTGAAGGATAAATTATGTCACCTGGGCCGTGTCTGGGTCGAAAAAACGGCCCGGCTACAGCTGTGCAGACAGAAGAGGTGGCAAACAAGAAAGTTTGGTTCCCTTTTTAGAACTGCTGTTCTGCACTAGCATTGATGCCAACAAGATCTCCGGTTGTTGTGGAACGCCATGGAAATCAACAATTGATTAAGTACTGTTCTTCTGTCTTGCATCTTCAGAAAACAACTTGTCATTTTAAAAGCTATATTAATGGCAAGGACAATATTCGTTTCGGAAAAAGGCTAAAATGACCATGAAATTATGTGTTGAAACGAAATGTACCCAAACAGGTTCTGTGATATTGAACATGTGATGAATGGACGGTCGAGTGCGTGAGAGCAAGGCATTGGTTATCACATGCAGCTGCTGAATACTGTGCTACTTGGCCTTCAAAAAGTCTAGTTCTCACTGTGAATTTCATCGCTGAAGCTCTGCCTTGGTTTATAAATCAATACGACGACTCGAAAAATGCCCTTACAAATAGCTGGGATTCCATTCATCCTAATACTATCTCACGGTCATTATTTCTGCTTGAAAGCAACTTGGACTTGAGTGTTGCTCTGCTGTTGGAAAATTCATCGAAGGAAAAAGTGGCAACGCAGTGAAGCAGAAACATCCGATGGGTGGATAGGCCCTGAGGCCATAGAGTAAACATACATGTATATATATAGTAGGTAGACAATCGACTAAAAAAGATGTTAGCATGCAGTAAAATTTTTTTGTGTCACAAGATTCTTTTTTTTTGAAATTGCGCTCCTGAGGTCTAAAAAATATTCGATCGATTTCTAAAGAGACAAATTTTTGCAAATTATTCCTGTGTTCATATCCTAGCGATTGAGATTTTGTTGTATGAGATGTATGAAACTGGTTAGATATCGAGAAGAATGAAAATCTACTGATACATGTAATGAGCTTAATTAAAAGGAAATTAGGTTGATTGACGAGGCAATTTCAACACAGCACTAGAATTTAAGTCTGGATAGAAAAAATTGAAAACTTCATCTGCTTCTTGGCTCAATTTGCAAGATTGTTAACTTAGCAAATTAACAAGTTAAATGGATCTGTTAAGTTGAGACACCCAAATTATTAACTAACTAAATGCGTCTTGCGGACTATTAAAATCATTGTGTAGAATTGATTTCTAAATGGTTGGAGTCTGATAGCTTGCTCTGCAAGATCTCAATTTGGAGCATGTTGATTAATTAAATTTTCTTAGGTGTGATTTCATGATTCACTAAATTGAGCTTTACTTTTTATCTGAACATTATTGCGGACCTTCTACGCAATTTAGATTGACAACAAATGTATGTCGTAGTACATTGAATATCTGAAGAGAATGACAACTATTAAGTCAATAAAAGACACCAACCTATTGATTCCCGACCGTACTCGCCTGACCCAGGAATCGAACCGAAGTCCGCTGTGGAGACGAGCTCGCACCTTCTTCACTAGGCCACGGTGACGGTTCAAAAGGAATGCGAGTGAAAGCAGAAGTCATCTCTAAGTGAGACCGACAGCATATTGTCCTATTATTATCGACAGAATGTTACCAGCATTCATGTTGTAGCGAGACACCATATCAGCATGTCATTCGACTTTTTACCGTCAGCGTGGTCAAGTGAAAAAGGTGCGAGCTCGTCTCCACCGCGGACTTCTTTTCGATTCCTGGGTCAGGCGAGTGTGGTCGGGGGAATCAAGAGGTTGGTTTCTTATATTGACTTTATGGTTGTCATTCTCTTTAAATGTTCGACCTTTTACGCGTATATATTAAAGATAATTGCATGATCATTGTCTTTATTATGATATTTTGCTCGTTCGGTGTCAGGTAGTTTGTGACGTAATCAAGCGTAAGAAAGTAAATACTAGTAGCAATAAGGCTGAGTCTTGTAGTAATAGTCACAGTTAATTTTGAAAAATATTATTGTGGTGCTGTCAACCCACCCCCTTCCTGTTATTGGGAGGGGGTCCAGGGGGCCGTCAGACGTTGGGTGGTCCAACCTCCCGCTCCCAACGGCGGATGAGCTCCGCACACCTGACGGGGGCAACCTACAGGTCCCATGGTGTGAGTGATGTCTGCATGTGTGTGCAAGCGAAGAGGTGTTTTGTGTTGTGCAGTTGAGCTTTGTGCCAGTGTTCTGCGTGTACGTCTGTCGAGTGCTTGGTCTGATTTGTGAACTGTGGGGGGATTGCGTTTATGACCTTGTTGTTTTGTCTGTTTGTGAGGTGGATGGGGCCTGCCCGAGGTGCAATCCACCTCTCCCCTCCGGCGAGCAGAGTCCACCTATCAACACCTGCGCCTCGAAAGAGGCCCGGCGAGCCGCCGGGTTTTTTGAAAAAATGTTACTTCTCCGAGGCAACGTGACTCGAGGGCATTGTAAAATACTATTCTTTCTTCTTTATTGCTATCATGATCAATCAACTACGTGCTAATCTCTCCAAAACAAAACATTGCGAATCTCACACGTGGTAGCCTATGTAACAACAAAATTCCATTTAACAAAATCGAAGCTGCATGCGCATTGGAGATTTAATTAATGCTGAGTTGTTTCTCTGTGACGAGAGACAAGTAAGGTTGCTGCCCTAACCTTGCACCACACGGAATGCCTGTAGCGAATTCGATTCCAGATAATAAATTGTTTTCAATGAGCTGACATGTAAAACAAATTCCCGTGTTCGTAAAACACAGCACATGAGTTGCACTCATTTTTCCACTTGTCATATTTGACTCTTATCTATTGTACATCTCTAATCTTTCAGGTTCCTATGAGATTTCCCGATGATAATATAGATGAAGAAGGCAAAGAAGACGAGGAGCTGGCGAAGAATCTTGAGGCAAATAGCCCCACAAGGAGAGAATGCACAGGAAGCGATTTCTTAACATTAGAAATGAGACTGATGGGAGTTGTAACAAGAGGAGACAGAAGACGAAATGAACGTAGATATTAGTGATCAAAGCTTGTGAGCATACTTAGCTGCGACAATATCTGCGATCTCATTCATATTTTCATCATTTGTTGACTCTTTCACCTCAAACTGTATCCCATTAATCAAATATTTCTACCATGATAAATATACATAGACTGGAAAATGAAGAGACAGACATAAATAATTCAACAGCTTTCTTGTTGAATTAATTTATTTCGAAATCAAATATTGATTATTCTTGCATAAATAAACGTATATTTTACAGAAATTATGAAAATGTGATAAAAATAAAAATATTAGTTGGCAAAATGGCATTAGCTATCCACTTGCCGAAGACGTGTCGCAATTGAAAGACAATATAGAAAAGATACTTCTCCCCTTAGGGGAGGATTTACCAAAGCATATTTAGTGTTACAAATTCTCATCAGCTTCAGTTTTCATGATGATAAATGCAGCAGCTGCAGATTTCTCCATTTAGCCTCTTTTAGCAGCAGTAGATGTTTTCCTCTCGGTTGCTGTGACATCCTCGTTTTATTTAAGTCTATTGCTTGCCAACAATAATCAAACAAGAATCCAACAGCCTGCATCAGATATCTCTTTAGCAATAATTACCTTCTGATTCAAATAGTACATAAATGAACATTTTAAAAATTGGTAGAATATTTCAATATTCCGATACTGATACTACAAATCATTCGTTACGATAGCCATATCATTTACTGTCTGAATAATTGCATTTAGTCATCATCTACATGTACATCGAGTAGGTTTGCATCCAGTCAAACAAAGGTTGTATCAATTGTAGTGCTTTTTTATTTCCTTATCAGTATTATCAACTATATATAGTCTAGTTGAACCATTGTATAGTCATAAATGACGTTTTAGCACAATTTTGTAAATATGTTGATTTATTCATAAAAGCATAGATTGAGAGTGTCAATAATCTCTGAACTCCTCTATCTCCTCTGATCTCTTACATCTCCCAACATTGATTTTTGGATCGGCCTACATCCAATCGCTTGGGCTGTCTTCTTATGACGCGTTTATCAATTCCATTCCCCGCTACTCCGAAGACTGTTAGAAATTATAATTAATCATGATGATAACATCTTGAAAATCATTTTTCTGTCGTAGTAAAAGGAAACTATGAATGATATGATTAGATATAGTGCGTGTAAATGTTTTAAAGAAAGACATACCTTTATATAGTGACTGAGTAAGACACATTTATTGTAAATTAGAGATTTACTCAAAAGATTTTTTTCAAAAATACTTGTTTTTGATTTTTGAAGCATTGGAAATAATTTATGGACTTGGAGCACTCGTTTCATATACATAGATGACTTATTTAACGGTTGAAGAGAGTTATGAAATCCAACTACTCCCTGCCATGGAACTCCGCAGATCGGATAAAAGAAAATGTAATGTCGAGAAGAGGTGCTCCGAAAGAGACTTGTGTAGGAGGGATCGACACGACACAACTCGAGCCAATTCTCGAATAGGGTCCATCCCAAATAGCTCCCATACGTCCTTGGCTTTCAACCGCTCCATCGTCTCTCTCGGCGAACCATTCTTTTAGCGGACTAATCGACACTTGTTTTCTTTATCATTTTACCTTCTGCATCCTTTTCTAACTCTTTGGAAGAAGGGTCATTTTCACTTTTGTTGTGTCATGTCCGAATTTGATTCCAAACCCAGTGGCGTCAGCAGATGCATGCGTTGACTGCAGATTTGATGAAGGAAGACACCGTAGATATTGAAAACCGAATCCGCTCGTGCACCTCTCGAAGATCCTGACGCCCGCGCTCAAATTGTTCTTCCGTGGGGAACATGGCGTCGACGAAGACACGTCGGTGTCGTCCTTATTATAATGACACCGAGAGAAAAGGCCCGACACCGACAATGTAGCCCTGGTTCTTTAAAAGTGTCACGATGAATTCAGATTAACTTTAAATACATCATTCTGCATATTGTTCGCCAAACAGGGCCATCAGCAGCAAAAGCGAGTTTAGATAATGGCTATGGCTAATAATCGTTTAACAGTTCCTGAGTGTTTTTCTGCAGATAGATAGAGACCTTCCTTAAACTAAAAAGATATCAAAGGTTGCGAAATTATAAATAAACATATACTTTACATTTCCTTTATAATACATTACATTATATGGTACTCCTACTGTCTAAACTAAATAAGTAGTATCAATATTTGTATCACTTGCGACAGAATATAATTCTATCAGTCAATACTGATTAGAAGCAGATCGAGATCGCATAAGCAAATTCGTTACCTGTAGGTCTGCTTCATTTTTACAAAAAAAGATAAGCAATTTTTCATTCCACGAAAAGGCTGTAGCCCACACTGCATTATAGTCTACCACTTTGTATTCAAAATCGTAGAAGGAGATAGTAGAAATGCATTTTTATAATTGTTCTTGCTTCTGCAGCCCTGCACCATAGACAAAATGTGAACTCAGGATAAGCGAGAGAAAAATCAAAGAACATTTTCAACATATGTAAAACGCTCCGGTTAAGAGGGAGAGCTTTCGAAGGTCACTTCACTAGTGGATAACTGGATCTGAACTTCTGCATTAAGTGATTTTCACAAGTACGGTTTCAACCGAAACCGTATTTGTGTTATATACCATTTGTTGTTCTCATGCACTATGGCAGTGCAGCGTAACAATAAAATCATTCCCTGTTCCAAAACACGGTCGCATCGGATGAGAAGGAAAAGGATTTTTTATTTGAAATTTCGCTTTTATTTTTGTTGGAAGCAGTCCCATGCATCGAATTTTTACAAGCAATATTAATTGTTCATCTATTTATGCAGAATTCCTAAGAATTATTATTGTTTATTATACAAGAGTTCTCAGCGCAGTGTGTCAACGAGCTTCAGGCGTGAGGGGAATGCTTGACATATCAGGGCTTCTAAAATCCCCCCAGTAGCGAAAGATGAAGAAACAAATTGACATTAGATTCCTTTGTTCTTTAGATAGAAGTTATAATTTCATTCCACTGCTAACCAACAAGCTTCAACTATTGTTTCGTGTTTTTACAGCTCTTTTTAGCAAATACATGGAATTGATTGTTTTTCATATTCAGAATAAATAAAATATACACAGATGCTTTTCTATCAATAAGACCCTGAAACGGGATGATGAGAGCCTGTAACCTGCTGAAAATGCACTTTTATGGCCCCTTATCGTTTTTGACTCGAGCGGCCCTAGGGCCAGGGACCCTTAATCCACCTTCAAAATGCCCTTATCATTCATGCTTCAATAAAATTTTACCCTTTTATCTGCAACAATATAAAAGCAAATGAAAGTATGAAAACAATCATAAAAACAACATTTTTAACGTGTCTCATTTAGACTTTCTTGTAGCATACGTATAACATATAGCCTAGTTTATTCATTAGTTTGTTTCATTGTCTTATACGATGTAGACATGAGTTTGTTATGAAAAGCATCTACACCATGAATAAATAACTGACTTAGACTAAGGAGACTATCTTTTAAACAAGAGACATCTTTGTGAAATAAATTACCCATATAGTAATAAACAACGCGGTATTTTATAAAAATAAATAGCTGTAACTTAGCAGCAGGTAATCAGATACATTATACGGTAAGGTAATTCACTTTACAGCTATAAACTGTGGAATACACGGTGATCGAAATGTCCCGATCAAAATGTAGTTTGCGGAGCGTAAGAGGCGCACACGGGTCAAGCGGACAAAACAGATTAAACAAACATGGATCAACAATCGGATATAAGTTTAATCCAATTCTGTCATGTTATCTCATGATCATTTAAGCACATAACTCATGATTATAGAAGTGTGATCTGTCAACATTAGTGATATTCGGTCTTTAATACGCTCTTACTTGGTGTTCAATTTCAATTGTTTTTCACTTTCACTGTATATATTGGGAACATGTTGAGAAATTCGCTACTCTCGAAAACAAAAGCCGAAAAGCCTTATTTGCCTCACAGCTGCCATGAATTGCAGGGTGAGTTCACCACGCTGTTTCCACTTGGCTGTTTTCCTCTGACAAAAAATATGGAATATTTATTAGGGGAACATCATAGAAAGAATAGAGCAACAAACCCTGCATTCAATTTTAGGTGAGTTTTCGGACAAACCTTACAATAATGTAAAAAAAGTACATTGCTTCCACTTAGAGTTCCACTAAACTTCCACTCAGCCATCAAGTTGAACAAATTTCAGATTCAACGCTGCAGAAAATTTGTCCATTAGTGTTGCGTTCTCGCTGTTTATTTATTCGGAAATCAAATCCAAACAGTCACTCGAAACGTTAGCATTTTTTGATGCTTGAATCGTTTTAGTTGCGTCAAAAAGGCAACAATTTATAGCTTGTCCTATTCAGAGGCAAATCAATTTCATTTTGAAGAAAAAAGCGCTAGAAATGGAATGAAAGAGGAAACATTGCTCCGGATATATTATTTCTGTTAATGCGCTTTGGTGCCTACAGCGTTCAGGAGAGCTAAATAGCTATGTTGTCATCATAAAAAGATATCAACCGTTGAATGAGTTACCTGCCCCTCGTCGACTTCAGTTCAATAGATTTCACATCGATTAGCTACATGTATATCATATGGCTCCTATCAATGTGATTGCCAACCAAAAGTTACAGCATTCGAGGTAAAATAGCTAAAGATGACGTGTCCTGTTCAGTTTGCCTATATCAAGTCTCACGTCGACGTTTTCAAGTGAAATGGATGGTTGCAATTTCGTTAATTGTGCGTTTGAATCAGATTCGTTGCTGATTCAAGTAGCTCAACTGATTCCTCACGGCCTACAATTTCTGAGAATGAAACATCGTGGTGCCCATTAACCCTTCTATTGCGCACATATTTTCCAAACGTCCTTTGCGCACATAGGGACACAGCGTCCCATGCCTTTATCCTTTCCTTAACGCAGCATCTTTTGCCTTGCGATGAATAATATGTCTAATCAATACCCCTGAAATGCTAAAATATGTAATTATGATTGTCAAGCATCATTCAAGCATATTTATAATATTGCAATATACGTCATGTACGTTTACAAAAAAAACAGCTCATTAAGATAAAAAATCTTTATTCCAGTTTTTTATTCCAATTTGTGCTTTCAGCAGTTATCACATAGTTTGTGTTGAAGAATGACTTTTGCACACAAACATGCGACACGAGCTGCATCTTTGTCTCACTCGAGTGCGCTCAGTGCAAAGAGAACACCTACCTCGATCTGCGGTTTCCGAGGTTTGTTGCACAATTTGGGGTCGTTCTATTCCGCTTGCATGCATAGCTCTGCGAACACTGCTACGAAGTTGCGGTATTTCGGCTCTTTGGTGCAAGTGTGGATCAATGAGTCCTTGGGAAACTTCTTGAATGTACAAGCGTCGGCGGTAATTCTTCCCGCGGTTCCATTCGGGATGTTGGAGAATCCAAATGATGTAGCCATTATATGCAGCCAAGTCCAAAACATTGAAAAAATCTTATTGGTCCAGCGTCTTGTTTGGCGTGAGGAAGAATAGTAACTGACCATCTGATCGACAGTGTCGACTGATCCTTTCGTTGCGTTATAGTCGATTATCATATCAGGTTTTCGATGTTCCTCAGTTGAGACATTCGCATCATGATGCACAGATGACAAAAGATTCACAGCTCTTCCCTTCTTTGGGACGTATGAACATAATGTGAAATTGCGTTGGAAGCCAAAAATAGAGCTTTTCACTTCACGTCGAGTGCTCTTCATTTGTGGAGGAAGAAAGGATTTGTTTGCACGGACGGTCCCAATGATTGTGAGATCTTGGTCTAAAAGTGCAGTAGCCAAATTGACAGACGAAAAAAAGTTATCTACTGTCACATTTCGCCCAGACTTGAAAAGCGGCTGCATCAAATCAAGGACAACACGCTGGGCAAGACCATTTTCGGGCAAATGACTTTGTCTTCCGAGGTATACTTGTGCATTAAAGCAATAGCCGGTTTGAGCATCCGCGAGAATCCACAATTGTTGAGGGCATGTACACACGAAAGGCACATTTGCCCCGAAAACCAATCAATCTTTCGTCGACGGTAACATAATTCCCAGGAGAATAGCTAGAACGGCATCGCGAAACGAATAAGTCATGTAACTGCCGACATGCGGCTAGTTTGTCGCGTTCAGTACGTTCACGTCTGGTCGTCTTGTCGTCGTAGAGGATGAATTTCAACAACAAGTTGAACCGAGACAAGCTCATTGTCGCTCGAAAGATGGGTCTTCCCATGTCCTCGCTCCACAGTTGTTGCAAAGGTTCATCATGTGATTTCAAAACACCTTGTAGTAACAGAAGACCCAATAATGCGCGTATTTCAACAGGAGTTGTGTCATACTAACGCTCAGAATACCAGTCGCCAAGGTCAGGTAAGCGTTGTCTAGCGTACATGTTCGTGTGCCGTACTATCAGATCTACCATTTCATCGGTGAAGAAAATGTCAAATGTATCCACAGCAGAGACGGCTCGGTTTACATGAGGTGCTGGACAACCCTGTCTTTCACGAATAACGTTTTCTCGACGAGCACGGCGTGACACAGGAGGTTGAGTCTGCTATACAGTTCCATCACGCCCGATCAGTTCAGTAGTCTCACTCTACTTGTTCTCCAACTTCTTCATCCTCATCTGAAGCGGCATCTTCGATATTTTCCACGGCGTCTTCCTCGTCCTCGGAATCGGTCTCATCAATAACTTCATCTTGATGTTCATTTTCGCCGACGAATAATCATTGCCTGTCAACTAAATTCGCAATAGAAGGACGCGCAGCTCGAGGTAAGCGTGTTGAAGCCATACTGCCGTCGACGACTAATGAAAGTGCAAGGTTGTCCGTCTTGCTTATATTTCACACCGCGCACACGCCTTGGTGCGCGCGCTTTATATTCTGAACGAATAACACGCTGTATAGACACACGACTTAGTGCGCGCGCTTCATATTCTGAACGAATAGCACGCTTTATACGCAGGCGACCAAAGAAACCTTGGTGCCGTCGCTAAGTGGTTACTGGATTGCTGCAGGCTTGGCTGCACGTGCTCCACTGGTTTGTTGCTGCTTCTGATATAAGTTGACATCTTCGAGGCACACTCACGTGCAGAGCAGTCCACTAACCACTTAGCGACGGCATCAAGGTTACGTTGGTCGTCCAGCGTATAGACTGAAAACAAATAACTGTAAATGGAGATGATAGATGTAACATGTATAGTGATGATAAATTTGCACTGATGACGGCTTTTTATGAGAAGGATTCAACACACTTCAGTATAATCGATGTGAAACTTAAAGTATAACAGATAAGAACTCAATAATTCATAGTAGCGTTCAACTTACTGATAAAATAAAAGTCACGGAGGGATTTTGTTGTAAGTTTGTTAGTCATTAAGAAAAATGACATTTAATGTTGAGCGGGACACTGTGTCCCTATGTGCGTAATAGAAGGGTTAAGTGAACCTTTCGAAATTTATAAAATGCTGCAAAAGATACGCACTGACAAAGCTATTGGTTGTGATTTCATTCCACCCAGACTCTTAACAGAAGAAGCTCTTTTTCTAGCCAATCCTCTGTGCCACATTTACAATTCAAGCATTATTGACCATGTTGTACCGTCGGTTAGGAAATATGGATTAGTTACTCCAGTACCAAAGTCCAATCCTCCAAATGCAAATGACCTGAGGCCTATCACTATACTACCCGCTCTGGAAAAAATCCTAGAAAAAATAGTTCTGAATAGTATACGTCCAACCTTGATAAATTTTATAGATGACGATCAATTCGGATACCGGCCAAAGTCTTCGACGTCATGTGCCTTAATCCATCTACACGATCGCATTACACAGAGAATAGAGTCTGAAGAGTCGACTGGTGTCAGGGGCGCAGTGCGATAGTGCAATAGTGCAACATTTGATAGACTAAGTGGTCACAGTGAATTATGTACCCGTACTGCTACTCATTTTTGCATGATGAAAAGGTAATATAGGCTTTGAAAAGGAAAGCTAATATCATTATCAAGAGGTGAAATAATATCAAAAGTTGAGCTAACATAAATAATATCCAAAGTTAAAAAGGAAATAGTAGGTTTTATTCAATTTTGATTGTAGTGTAGTCCTACTTTTTGTAGTAACCGTATCTATCTACACGTATTTGATAGTTTAATGAAAAGCAATTCATTAAAACATACGTTTATTGAAATTGAGAACAAAATCTGATTGGAGAACATGATTAACAGTAGTAAGTAAAACTCCACTTCTGGATAGCGCAAGATGGCCGCCGTCGCTGACGTCCCCCCCTCTGGAACGGCAGAGTCTCGTGGTCGGCCGCCGTGGTGCTTTGAGTCTGACGTCCTCCCCCCTCTGGAACGACAGAGTGTCGTGGTGTACCGGCCAAGTGAATCCGCAAGGTTCGCTGACGTCCCCCCCCCCTGGTCGGCCGTCGTATAGCGCGCGGTGATGTGCTGTCGAGGTTGGCGTGGTGTGCCGGCCAGGTTGGGAGGGTGGACTGTTGTAGCTCACCTGAAAAATCCTAAGTGTCAGAGTGGCTGTGTATGGGTAAAATTTTGAAAATTTTCCAAAGTGTGGAATTTCGACCTGGGACCGTCACCAAAACATTTTTCATCAAATTTCACTGACCCCCCCCCTCGGGAGAGCTAGCTTCGATCTTGGCTTCTAGTGGACGGATTTTGTCGTGCAATAGCTCGTTTGAAAGCTAAGAGTGAGACAAATTCAGTGAAAGAAACGGCTTGTTCATATCTGTCTTCGTTGAGATGTGAGACACCATTTAAGATTTTGGGAGATTGACGAAAAACGACAGAGTTAGAATTTCCCAAGAAACAGCTCCAGCGGGCGAATGAAGGCTCGGATTGGTAAACGGAGGCCAGATTTGGAATCAGCTTGATGTTATTGTCCAATGAGGATCATCATCCAATGAGAATCAAGCATTTCTATATAAATAGCGAGCCTTCCACAGTGAGAATCATTCCATCGTTGAATCGCACGAGTGACGGACGCACATTTTCTCTCTCTCTCTCTATTCTATTATCCAACTAAAATGGTAAGTCGCTACTTCCCTCCCTCTCCTCCCTTGAACGTAAACTTAATACAATCTTTTTCATTTTCAGGCATCTTCTCCATCTGTTGCACTAGTAGGACAAAATGGCGGTCAAACGTTACAAGGTTCGCTACGATCAGATCATCTACAACTGAGGCCAGTGGAAGAAACAACCAAGGTACATAATCCTACACCGCTACAGCGTAAATTTAAACAAGTCTTGCGTTATGACGATTATGGCGTAGTACTCCAAACGGGAATGCTCCCTTCCACGGATGTCAAGATAATGCACAATCAGTATGGGGACTACATACTGATCCCCGTGAGTCCGTACATTTGCCGCCAACTTGATATTATTGAGGAGTACGTGACATTAAATATGGACATTCCTACTCCTCTTGCTCAAGAGTGGAAGGCGAGAGATGACAAGGATACTCCCTATAGAAAGATTTGGGATGGTAATCAAATTTGCCTACCGGTATCACATTGGTGTAGTTATTATAAAAAGGATGGAGATCAATCAATACCCATCAGATGTGATGAGTTCGGAGAAGGTACTTGGGATATCCTTTTCAAAGTGAATGGGCTATATTATGGTCGACACAAGGATAATAAAATAGCCTCTCTCTCCATGCATATGGAATCCATCCTATATATTCCAAAACCACCCAACGTGGACGACATAATTGATCAAATCCTTAACAGCAGTGGTACGAAGCGCAAGTCGGAGAAGAATGCTGCTTCAAAACGCAAATCAAAGAAGGAGAATTACTAGTCCTTTCCTAACTCTACCCTATGACAATTCGCTTATGTGCTTTGAGTGTCGTAGACGTGGTCTTATTAGATACATTTTACTTCTTCGTTGCCATCATATCATTTGTGTATTTTGTCGTGAAAAGCATCGATGTAATTCTTCATTTTGTAATATGTTATAGAACGTTTCCTTAGATGTGTAAATTTCCGTTTTAGGCTTCTATCATCATTTTTATGGATTGTGAGGGTGAACCTGTACAGGAGCTCAGTGCTATTGCTATGAACAATTGGACATATCAGATTGTCAGTGTCTATCATCAACATGCCAACTGCAATCCCAATGTTGATCAATGGGCGAGAAAACACATTCATGGACTTAATCTGAAATATTTGCAAGACTATGGCTTTTCTTGTGAGAGTGCTCTTCTTATTGACTTTAAACGATGGTTAGCTGCTTTCAATGTTATACGCATCTTTTGTAATAATCCTGGTAAGGAGAGGAAAGTATTTCCCAATCTAATCATTGATGATATTTTGCTCCCACCTTGGGATAGTAGAGTGAATCAACATTATTATGAAGTCACGAAACGTTTTAAGGATTTGTCTGTTCGTTGTAGTAGCTACGTTCATAACCAATGCTTCTTTCCTCCTTACCTCAGCACTGCCAAAGTCCTGTATGGTTATCATTGCTCGCTGTATGATAGTTACCAGCTGTATCTATTTTATCTCTTTCAAACCATTGATTTATAATGCATGTTTGTTACTATTATTTAATAAATGTTACTGTGAGAAGAGTTGTTTTCATGCAATGGATGGGTTAGATAAAGGGCGATCATGTCTTTCTCAAACGACTGCGGAACATTACATTTTCATAGGCAAAGTTTAAAAGGAGCTGTTCAAGATTATGTGATAAATTTTCATAAAGATGAGACCGACATCGAAGCAGTGGTCGATGATGCTAGCACTCTATTTCTAGAGTTAATGAATACATTCTCTGATAGCATTGTCATGGCGCGATTAGTTGCGAAAATTAAGTTTAGTCATTTTGGAAAGGAAGAGGGAAAGTCGCTCTTTCCATTTTGCTTCTTATTCAATGGAAGTGGTAGATCACCCCCAAGAATTTTTTAAAAGACATATGATAAAAATTGCTGAACGTCTTAACGCATTTAACCATCATGGCAGCAGTCTAGTGATTGAAGCGATTTCAGATATTCACATTCAACTTTCTATAAAGAAAAATTGAAAATGCAGTGGTACTTGATTGTAGCACAACTGGTTTTCGAGCTATGCCTGCTCACTCTCGAAGTATATTCCTTCTGTACATGCGTCTATTATTTAGAAAAGGCTAGCAAATTCATATCTTCAAAAAGACTTGCTATAGACATCAGTAACGGTAAAACTATGTGTTGCGATGTATGTAAGCGAAAGGATGGAAATGAAAAGCGCATCTTCAAGAGATGTAAGCATGCTTTTTGTCAACGCTGTTTCATACGTAATTGCATTCAACTTTGCAAATGTAGCCACTGTGATATTGCTCATTTCGAGTGTCACTTATGTCGCAATAGTTAGTACCTATGCAAATGTGGTAAACATAGGTTTTAGCAAAGACTAATACGGAAAATGGCGAAACGTAAAATGACGAAACGTAAAAGTCAAAAGTCTTCAAAGTTTTCTTCAGCCATTCAAGCTCTCCGACGAATGAAAGCAAATCAGCGATACAATGCTATACGACATGCCAACGATAAATTCATCCGTGAAATTATTTCTCATGTGAGAAAGTTAAGGACGAAGAAATTAGCGCCAAAACAACGAAAGTTACTTAAGCGATATGCTACAAAATTGCGTTTCATCTCCAATCCTAAAGTCACCCTTCAAAGAAAGAGGAAAACTCTAACACAAAAGGGCGGTTTCCTTTCAGCAATACTTCCAATGATAGCTCCTGCCGTGGGCAACCTATTGGGTAATATCTTTGGCTCCAGACGTTAATTATGCAAATGTTGAGTCTCAAAGTAATAAAATGGATTTCAGACTTCAATGTGATAAAGTTCTGACTGTATCAGGTCCATCTCATGCAGGTAAAACTGTTTTCACGCTGAATTTATTGGATAAAAGAAGGGAGTTCTTTAAGGAACCTATCAATCGAGTGATTTGGGGTTTTATGGTATTTATCAACCGTCGCTATTTCAGGAATTGCAAAGTCGCAACTTTATTCGACATGAAGGAATTATTGCAGTGGATAAACTTCAGTCTAATGATGTTGTTGTATTGGATGATTTATTAAAAGAAAGTAAGAATTCAAAAGATGTTACAGATATGTTCACTCGTGCAGCACATCATAAAAGGTGTTTTATCATCTATATCACACAAAATTTGTTTCCTGATGGAAAAGAAGCTCGTACACGAAACCTGAATACACACTATTATGCTATTTTCAAGAATCCGCGAGATAAAAGTCAATTTGAAATTTTAGCGCGACAAGTTGCACCCAGAGGATCAAAAGCCTTAATTGAAATTTTTCAAGCAGCTACTGAAAAACCATACGGTTACTTATTCATTGACTTTACGCAAGAGTGTCCGGAAGAATTTAGATTTCGAAGTGATATTTTGAAAACTCCCACGATTATCTACAAACTATGAGTTCTTATTCTCGCATGATTGTTATTCCTCAGGATGAATATGTACAATTGACTGCCATGCAGCAAGTAAAGCAACCTCTTGCAAATCAAATGTATAGGAAAGAAATAGATTATCAGCAAAATGTTCACATCAAAGATCCACATCGTGCTGTATTATTACAATCGGAAACTGTTGAGCAATTGAAAAACTTGAAGAATAAGATGCGTGACTCTGTATCGACTGCTACACCTTTAGCATCTCGCGCACATGCCATATCTCTTTTCAATAGTATTGAACCCCATCTCAATGTAAATGATAGAGGAGAAATCATTACAGATGAAAATAAAGTGATTGATGCTTCACGTTATGAAGACTTGATTCAGTATGCGACACGTAGAAAGCGCCGTCAGGGCTATGTTCCACCTGGTTGGTCATACTTTCTTAAACTATTGAAAAAGCATAATGTGCCAAAATTTGCTTTGAATAATGAGACATTGAAAGAACCTGATTCAACAGTGGCTACTGCTCCAATGCTTCAGACGATGAAAATGCCAACAAATTGGTTTAAGACGTCACCTGCTACATCCCCTCCCACACTCACTAAGCAAACAAGAGGAAGAACTCGACGTAGATCTACATCACCACTAAAACTAGTAAAAGGAAAACGTAAAACAGCTCCTCCTAGGAAATACATGTTCTCAGACTATTAATATGAAGCAGATGTGTTGCTTGCCATGTAATGAGCCACCAGAGGTGAATGTCGTTGTCACGTGCACTTGCTGCGCCAGCTCTCACAATGAAACCCCTAAGCAATGTGAACACGATCGCAAAACCGCTAAAGCTAAATGCTGCAGTTGTTGTAAATGTAGAAAGGCAAGAAAACAAAAAGATGAGAAGGAGAAAAAAGAGTAAGTCGTCATCGACTGAACGTTTGAAGTCAATCTATTATGATGTAAAACATCCGGCAGGATTTGCATCTATCAAGAAATTATCAAAAGCGAGTGGGCTTCCACAATCACAAGTGAAACGATGGTTAAAGGGTCAGGCTACCTATACACTCCACAAACAAGCGAAAAAGAAGTACCGCACCCGCCATTATATTGTTCATGACATCGATGAACAGTGGCAAGCAGATTTGTGTGATATTGCCTCCATTTCAAAACATAACTCGGGCAATAATTTTATTTTAACCGTCATTGATATTTTCTCGCGTTATGCGTGGGCTCAACCTTTAAAAACTAAAGAAGGGAAAGGAGTAGCAAAAGCATTCCAAACAATTTTTCGAGAAGGCCGCATTCCAAAAAGAATTCAGAGTGATCAAGGAAAAGAGTTTGAAAATCAGCATGTGAGAAGATTATTTGAGAGGCATGACATTGAGTTGTTTAGTGTAAAGAGTGCTTATAAAGCTGCACTCGTTGAACGTTTTAATCGCACATCAAAAAATCGCTTGTGGCGACTTTTTACTGCCAACTTGACACAAAATTGGACAAAGGTTCTACAAGATACACTCCATGCCCACAATCACTCTATCCATCGTTCTATTGGACTCAGACCAGTAGATGTAAATGCTGACAATGTAGATAAAGTGCGCGAATCATTCCAACGTAAACGCACTCATGTGAAAAGTGATGTGAAAATTGGTGATAAAGTTCGTATCTCAAAAATGAAAAGTGTTTTTGCTAAAGTGTACCTTCCGAATTGGACAGAGGAGGTATTTACAGTATCAAGGATTAATCAAAAAGACTCTCCGACCACCTACAAGTTGAAAGATTACGATAATGAAGAAATTGAGGGTAGCTTTTACCGCGATGAGATTGAGGTAGTCACTGAAAGTGAAACATATTTGGTAGAGAAAATCATTCGATGTAAAAAACGGCAAGGTGAAGAATGGTGTCTTGTTAAATGGAGTGGTTATCCTTCAAGTATGAACTCTTGGATGCGTCGTGCCGACATCTTTCATCTAAGTGATCGACAGTGATTCATGCAAAGTTGTAACTAACAATGTTTAGGGTTTGAGCTATGAATCCAACTGCCTCATTTTATTCACGACCCTCCTATGTAAGTGGTGGAGGACAAATTTACATCGGCGCTCGCCGCCAACGTGGAGGTAGCATACTTGGTGCACTGAAATCTGTTGTAGCACCTCTCATATCCAAAGTCGGTAGATCTTTAAAACGAAATGTTTTAAGTAATGCCGTTGGCTTTGCTGGTGATGTTGCTAGTGATCTTTCCAGAGGTAGAAGTTTTAAGAGAAGTTTGTTGAATCGTGGGAAGGAACGCGGTTTAAAACATTGAAGCAGACCTTTGCTGGTGTTACTCAAGGAAAGAAATCACCTAAACGAATGAATAAAGGAAGGAGAAAACATCGCGGAGCTGGTAAGGTGCGATCTTCAGTCAAAAGGCATTCACACAAACGTCGCAGAGGCTCTAATCATTCATCAGGCGCTAAACGACGACGCTGCCATAACTTCTAATCATGGAGTGTAAAACTTCCGGTTTTTGTTTGTTTGATCAACAAGCCACACAGACAGATATTCTTAGTTCAAGTATTGTAGATTATCATCCTCGAACAGCTGAGAATGCTGGCCCCATTGAATTTGTTATTCCTGGTGGTAGTGATGACTACATAGATTTGAGTTATGCGATGCTTGATTTGAGGTTTAGAATTCAGCAAGCAGATGGAACTGCTATTGACGATACACATAAAGTTGGGCTGAACAATTTACCATTGACTACATTACTTCGCGATGTTTCTCTAACGATTGGAGAGCAGCAGGTGGAAGGTGGTCAAAGCGATTATCCCTATAAATCATATTTCAATCATGTATCACAGTTTCATCCAGCCGCACGAAAAAGTCATATGGAAGCCATGGGATGGTACAGAGATGAAGCAGGAAAATTTGATGTTGAAACAAACAGTGGCTTTGTAAAGCGATCTGCTATGATTAAAGATAGTAAAGTATGTCAGCTATATGGTCCGCTGAATTTAGACTTCTTTAGACAGTCAAAGTTTTTACTCTGTAATACCAGCATGCGACTCAAGCTGACATTGAATAAGCCTGAATTTGCGCTGAATGCATTTGCTAAAGTTGACAATTTTAGAATTCATGTGGAAGATATTGCACTTTACATTCGTCGAGTAGTACCGAATCCAAGTGTCATTAGAGGACATGCTGAAGGTCTTAACCGCCAAAATGCCATTTACCCCGTTCAGCATACAAAGCTTCTCACCTTTACAATTCCTAAAGATCAAAAGAGTTCCATGAAAGATGGCCTCTTTCCATCGGAAGCACCGAAGCTCCTCATGGTGGCAATGGTTGAAAATGATGCATTTAATGGTAATATAAAGAAGAATCCTTTCAATTTTAAACACAATCAGTTAAGTGAAATTGCTTTACGTGTAAATGGTGTGAGTCAGCCTGGTCCAACCTACAAACCAGATTTTGCTGCGGATCAATTTATGCGCAGTTATGTTGATTTTATGGATGTCTTTGGCTTTTACAATACGGATGCCACCAACGGACTGACTATGAAAGAGTTTAAGAGTGGATATACTATTTATGCATTTGATTTGACTGCTGACAGCGATATTAGTGCACCCTATCGTCAAGCGAACGTGCCTCATAATATTCGTTTGGATTTGACGTTCAAAAGAACACTACCTGAGACGATCAATGTATTAATTTATGCAGTCTTCGATTCAAATATTGAAATTACAAAGTATCGTGACGTGATTCTTCAGTATAATCGTTAATGAGTTGGTTGACTGCTGACGATATTAAGACTAAAGTGCAGCGTAATGCAGACGAAGCGACGTTGAAAGCTTTCGATAAGGTCTATTCACTCGATACCTTACCACCTGCAGTAAATCACTATCCCATCTTTATTGTGCTAAACACTCATTCGCAGAATTTAGGCGGTGAGCACTGGAAAGCGATCTTTATTGGAGAAGACCGACGTGGTGAACTATTTGACTCTCTTGCTCAACCTCCAAATATACCAACACAGCAGTGGTTGAGAAAACATACGCGTCAATATCAGCGAAATGAACGCATACTACAACATCCACTTTCATCAACGTGTGGTGCTTTTGTACTGTACTTCATCTTAAAACGTTTACATGTATCTCGATTTGTATCTGTTATTCAAAACTTTTCATGTAATCCATCCTCTAATGAAAAAATGATTTGTAAGTTCTATCATGATTTGAAATAAAAACATCATGTTGGAAAAATTGTTTTTTATTTTACAATCCGCTGGGTGCGTACATACTCGATGAGATAGTCTAGGATCACATTTGCTTGTACATGAGATTTTAGTCCAGTAATGATCACTTTACTATTATGAAAGATTGCCACATGCACAGGTAACCAACAACTAATGAGAGCTGCAGGAAAAAGTTCGGGTTCATAACACAAATTGTAACTGCTGGTACGAATCTTCAAAAATGATAGACTGTCACTCAATTGAGTAGAGATCACCATATTGTCCACAGTCAGATTCGACATCACACACCTCTCCCTCTTCCATATCCGACGTAGTATTCTCTGTAGCTCTAAGCGCATTGACTGCGCCGATGAATGAGAAAGGGCGCCGAGAATCTGTACAGTCCCATTTGGGAAGAGTTGAAGATTCCGTGAATTGTTCATCTTCACACATTTGAGGTCGGCCCGGGTAATACTTGCTGTTTGGAAGCTGTTGGTGTAATGTTGTGAGATCGATTTTGGTGTAGAGTCTGAAGCGGCGGAGAATGTTGACGATGGTGTAGCGATGGCGCTTCATGATGAAAGAATGAGTAAATTGAGCGATGTACCTTCCTTTTATACTTTTCCCAACTACCTTGATGAAATGTGAAGTTAGTATGAAGTTGGGAATGATAGAGTTGAATTCGCCGATTGTTGACGCGCAACCAGATGCGATTTCCAATACGTGACTGTCTTTTCATATAGAAGTATTTCAAATCTTTCATGATATGATGTAGAGATTGAAAATGACGATAAGATAAAGCAAACTCTCTTCTCACATTTCCAGTTGAATCTTTGAAATAGACGTTTCGATCATGATCCGTTTCAATACGTTGTAGGGAATCTAATTTCCAACTCATGGTGCGTGGTAGACATGTCTGATTAAGATTTGCATAGTAGGGCGATGAACTCACGACGAATAAATGTCATGATGGAGCGATGTATGTATCTTCTATACTTCTGCCAATTGTATTTGCGAAATGAGAAACAGTTTGTGGAATGAGAATGGCAGATTTGAATTTCATTTCTGTAATGTTGAAGCCAAACTTGACCACCCAAGGAGATGAATCTTAATGTTTCAAAATATTCCAAATCCCTCATGATATCATTGAGGTTGACAAATTGTCGCCATGTTAATGTAATACCTCTTGATGTATGACCATGAGAATTTTTGAAGTGTACGTTTCCATCACGATCAACTCTGATATATTGTAGAGAGTCCAAAATCCAAGTCTTCATGATGTTATGCAAAGCCGCAGATCCGCAATATAAAAATGTCGTTTTATCATATTTTGCTTAGCAATGCGGCTACAAAGAGATTTGCTAGTAATCGAGCCGCACTCTTTTCTACTCCCATTGATCATGCACAACAGCTAAATGGAAATTGGGAAGTGGGTGTCACTCAACTTGTTTATAGCAACTGTGTCTATACTTTTGATCATGAGGTGATGACTATTAATATGAGACGTACAGCTGCTTACCAATGTGAAAAGGGGTGCCGAGTATGCATTCCACAGTGGCCAAAGAAAGATCTCTTATCATGTAAAAAGTTTATATATGATTTCTTGAATAAAGCGTGTAAACATATTGTCCAATTTACTCCTCACAATGATGATTATACTTATGTACATCATGTAGTTGAGAAAGATTGGATTGTTGGTTTAAGTCCAAGTTTAAGAAATGATTTAGGTTACCTCGCTAGCGCCTTAACAAGCTATGATAATTTTAACGTTAATTACCACATAAGTGTTCATAAACAGTTAATATATCGAGAGGAAGCTTATTATGTAGATCTTATTCCAATGAATGAGAAGACGTTGGTGAAGAAGATTGTGATTAAGCCAAGAAAGACAAACATGACTCCTGAAACATTATTGAAGAAATTTAATTATCTCCTTCGAGTTGATGGTAAACAAGTGGCAACATTGACTTATATTAAATCATCTAATCATATTGCAATAAGCAAATTAAATGATGATGATCTAGTATTAGTTTGTTCAAAAGATTTTCATCAGTTCTTACGACATCGTTCTGCAGCTGTTCATGGAAAATCTGATATGCAACATTTACCATGTGAAAGGTCAAATCAATTTGATACAGAATGGACCGTATCTTTATACAGAAAGTGTGTAGAGCCTTTAGGTGGTATCTTACATGAAACAAGAGTGTTGATGCCTCGCATTATTACTTCGGTTAAATTGGTTGTAGATTATTTAAATGAAGTGATTAATGACCAACATATTTCATTTTCTGAAAAAGAAGGTGTTTTGTCTCTCACTATAAGTGGAAAAGGTATTGAACTAATTATGGATAAAACTCTAATGGACATTTTGGGTTTTGACCAAAATATCTTTAAAAGTGGTACTGTAACCAAAGCTAGCGCAGACATGTCGCTATCGCGTCGTATTAACTATTTTCAGATATATTCCAATATTGGTGAAGATGTACGTGTGGGAGATGTTGAAGCTCCATTGCTAGCAATGATACCATACCAGCCAAAAAGCTGCAGTATTTTATCTGAGCATACTTTCAAGAAAGTGCATTATACAAAGCTGAAATCAAACTACATCCCACAAATTGATATTGCCATTTATGACGATGCTGGTGCGTTGATTCCTTTTCATAAAGATGCTGTGACAAGTATCACACTCCATTTCCGAATGAAGAGTTAATGCAAAAGTATGCTAATATATTTTTCCAATGTGAATAATATGGAAAGTGAAAATAAGGAATCGTTTCTAATCTACTTACCCAGTAATGCTTCTATGAATAAATTTCCCAAAAATAAACCATCAGACTATCGAGTAGAATTAAATCGGCCACTGCATTTAGAAGGTGAATGGGAGGTTGGCGTTTCTAGTATTTGCTATGATAGCAATATTCAGAATGTGAATGATTTGGAAGAAATAATATTGACTCCTCGCACCCATGATGGAATAACGATGAATAATGCATTCCAGTTCCCATACAATTTAACATCAGATGGAAAGTGGAACTATGAATGGATTCAGATAAAATCAGATTCTTATGAACCATTTGGGAATGAAAAAATTATTAAGGCATTCAACAGTGGTAATACTTCCATCATGAAGAATAAGGATCAGAAAGTTTATGAGTTTACTATCTATCATTGGAGTGGGAGACAGTTCCTCCGCTTTCATTCTTTTACTAAAGGTCTTATGCTGAGGTTGGATAATGAATTCTATCCACATCTTGGTTTTGGCCATGGACTACATCTAACGTCAATTGCTACTGCAAATGTTAAAAAAGTTTATTCAAATCGAATCAACAAATTTCATTATAGATTTAAAATATTTGATGAAGATGTTGTAGAATGTGAAGAACGCATCATTTTGAAAAAGCGTGGTGTTCAACCTTTATCACTTATTGAGTTAGTAAAACGATGGAATGAGACTGTGGGTAAGAAGTATGGAGAGAAAATTATGGCGGACAAAAATAAGTTGGTTATTCAGAAATATAATGACAAACTTACAGTTTATTTCTCTCCAACCTTGCGTCATTTTGTAAGACATTATACACCTATTATTGGAAGCGGTGTGGTGTATGGTTCTCATGAATATCACACTAAAGCTGATTCAGTTAATGATGAATGGTGGGTGGACATCTATGGCGATCGCATCAAGAAAATTTACCAGTCTTATGAAGAATCTAAAGTTGCTATCAATATAATGCCGCGTCTATATCATACAGTTGAAAGCTTCATTCATGTAGTAAATCCTTATATACAACAGAAGTTGAAGCATGTGATGAAAAGTAAATATGATGTAAAGACACACCACATTTCGTTTTCAATTGAAAATCAACGCGTTGTTCTGAAACTGGGTGATGACATTCAATGTCAATTGAGTAAAAATTTGAAAAAACTCTTTGGTTTTTCAATGCTACAAACTGTGTTTGCTGCTGCGCATACGATTGGTATAGAAACACCAATGACACTTGATAAACATGAACAGCACCTTTACATTCAAAGTGATTTGATTCTACCTATTTCTGTTGGTGAGAAAAAAGAATACATTTTACCTGATTTCATTCATGATAAAGACGCTTCATATGGAATAGTCGAGAAGATGTTTGAATCTATTTTCTATCATCCCGTCGTCAAACAAACTATACCCTCTATTGCTATCAAAATTACCAATGGTTTACAAGAGTGCATCCATGTGAAAGATACTAAATCCCTCGTAACTTTAGTGTTTCGGAAAACAAAGTGAAGTCATTGTGATATGTTTATTGAAATAAAAATATGTATATGAAAAAGTCTTTTCACAGATATAGGGGGAATGGGCTGACTGTAGGCACATATTCACAAGGAAGAAACGATCTCATGCGATACATAAAACAACCATATATATCTACAAAAAGCAACATCAAAATACTGAGTTAATGTTGATTATGTCAATACATCTCCTAAATGTGGTAGCGTGAGTTTTATTCTTTTGGGTGGAGGTATGATTGTGTCAGGATGTCCATGTGGAAGAGATGTGTTATGTCCTATCCAACACCTCTTATCTTCCCATGCTGAAAGTGCTCGTTTCTTGAACGTGTACGTTTTCACAGTATGAACTTGAGATTTCAAGATTGTCATATTTACAAACGTTATAGTTTTATTTTTATAGGCCTTCTTATAGGACCGATGTTTCATTTTGTGAACAATGGATTTTGATATACCTTTAGCACGCTTAATACTATCTGCACATTCTTTTAATTTCATGGAATACATTTTAGGACGGAGGAGAATCATTTCATCTATTTCCTTTCCTGCTGTTTCATCCTTAAAACAACCAAGTTTGGCTTTATTCTGTATGGAATAGAGTGGATGAGTGGGATTGTAGTTAGATGTGTCGAAATATTTTTCTAATGACTTGCCTACCTCATTAAAATTTAAATCTTTTTGAGTGGTAATTCCTAAAAAGAAGCTATCTGTATCACCACCCAGCAAGCGAACCTCTTTTACGAGAGGGCATGGTTTTAATATTTTGTAGAAGAGTTGATACATTTCAAGCTTGGAATAATCTAAAACGGCTTGCCCAATATAGATGGGTTTGCACAACTCAACTTCTGATTTAATCATTTTAACACCTACAAGATCCTCATCGATGATGTCTCTATCAATGAAAAGAGGTGATGAGGTCAATTTGTGATATTTTTGTTCATCAACGACTAGTTTGTAGTTCATACGTTTTCTAACATCCTCCATGGTCTTTCCGAAAACACTGTTATTCTTATATTTATAAAAATCCTTTTCAAAATTATTTTGGGCGAGTGCACGTTTTTGACTGTTACTATCTATGTAGGGTTTGAGGAAGGCTTTCTGTCTAAATTTGATAATGCGGTGAACTGACTTTAGAAGCATGCCCATTTCTAAATAGAATTTTAATATGCAGAAGTGTACGAGATAATTTTTCTTATCATATTGGGTGAGTAAAAGTTTGCGGCATGGTTTGTACCTTGGCTGTCCACACTCTGTTAAGTTATTTTGAAATTGTGACATGAATGGTGAAAACATATCTTCAGTCACTTCACCAGATTCAGGTGCGAGTGGGAAATCAGCAGTTTTATTTTTAATGCTATTTGGATAAATCAAATCCACTTCAAAATAATATCCCCAATCACCTTCATCTGGAATCTTCAGTATGTTTGAAGGGTTGGAGTAATACTGAAGCTCATCTTGATTTAACCAACTAAACTCGGAATGAGGTAGTGGTTTAGACAGTGAACTGCCATATAAATTATTTTGGTCATAGTACTTTAGGTGGATGTAATCATCACCTACTGTTTCAGATTTTATATGATGTTTATTTACAAATGTGAGACCACCGCGTATTCCGCGCTCAAATATATTATACATCTCCGGGTCTTGTAAGAGATGAATGGTCTCACCAGTCATTTTAAAGGCTGATTTAAAGGACATGGCTGGTAGACTGACAAAGTGGACAGGATCTAATTCGTCTTCTTCTAATGCCACTCGTCGAAATTCCTGAAAGACATCAGCCAGCAAAATGACATCTAATTCTAAGTAAGCGATCATATAATCGCCAAACGTTTTACATTCAAATTTTAACCATGCCTCTTGAGCATGTTTATAATCTTCTACTGGGCAATCTTCATCCGTCAAATCGTTTTGGAATTTGTCAATGGAAGGAAGGGTTGTTTCATATAGTTTAGACATTGAGGTAAAATACGCATAAGGAAAGACTCCTTTGCGAGTGATTATTTCATCCGTTAAGTTTGGATAGTGTTTCTTCAAAGTTTGACTATGGGGAAGAAACTTGAGATTACGAACGAGAGAAGCTAGTGACGCTGACATGAATTGGAATGAATCTAAAAATTTTATTTCGAAGAAGACTGTCTTATTTTCTTTAGTTTTATCTACTGGTACTTTTGCTGTCATTGCCATGAATTTTTCTCTCGTTTGTGCTATTACATTAAACTGCCACGATTTCATCTGGCTCAACCCTCCTTTTATGAGCATATGACTGTCATAGCCCTTAAAGTTATGAAAAATGACGGGTAGTACACGACGTCTCAACCTAAGTGAAAAGTTACATTTGGAGCAGAGTGCGTTTCTAAATTTACCAGTGATGTGATCATGATCACGCACTTTCTTAATTTTATCGTCATCAAACGTTTTATGACATTTAGGACATGATGTGCAACTTTCAAATTTTTGTTTGTCTTCATCTGACATATGTAGTGACTTACGCTGCAATTGGGAATCATATGATTGTTGAAATTTAGCAGCTTTATCGAGAAATTCTAGAAATTTTGAAATGCAATCTTCACCTTGCCAAGTATGCATTTTGTTTTGTCTATTCCTAAAGTGGTCATGCCATACTTCATAGCAGGATATGGCTGCTGGCTTGTGGATGATATCATCAATGTAGCATTCTATGTCTGCGTAAATGACACGCAGGGGACTTAATTCGTCACCATTATCCCTATGTGAAAATATTTTATCTTTGGGCATGCGTTCCATTTGTAATTTACCTCGCTTGCACCATTCATAGTGAGTTTCAAATTTATCTTTACTCCAAAAGGAGCGGATGCAGCGGTCGCATACAAAATGTTCACCTCTTTTAGAGTGCCCCAAGTGAGTGTACAAGCGAGAGATTTTGGGAATACCACAGTAGTGCCATTCCTCGCTATCATCTTGTTTTACTAATAAGAGGTTGACTACACGTTCATAACAAGTTGAACGTGAATTATAGCGGGCACCCTTCAACCCCTTCTCCCACACGTGAACGACAATTTTAATCTTATTATGTTTTTCGAACGTTTCTACATCTTTGATTTTCATGTTGTTACTATCACAACCTTCAAAGTCTAGTTCATCCTCCCACTCTCTATAGCTATAGGTATGATTTCGATTCGCGTTGATATCATTATAGTGAAGGATGGATAGGACTGTATATTTGAAACACTGTGATTTACAATCGACATTGATGACAGCTTTCTTATTATACAACGTTTTTGGTAGTTTAAATGTACCTCGAGCTGCATGACTTTCTAATAGTGAAATTTTGAATATGGCTGAGTCCACATCATCAAAAATGAGAGCGCTGTCGCGTTGATTGAATTTATCTACATTTGATTTTAAACATTGAATGTGAAAATTTAGCCAAGACTCGCAGTCTACAACTTCGGTTGCGGAAGAGGAAGGAACATGAAACTGTATTCTCTCCGTCACTTGACCCGTTTGAAAATCTATCTTAATATATTTTAGTTTAAGGTAGATGAGCGCCTTCATTCTAAAATTGTCTAAATTGTTGAAGAGCGCTTCGATAATGTTAGAATTTTGAAGGAGCCACTCAGGAAAATCTACTATTTGAGTATTGGACTCCGTGCAGTAGTCGCGTACTAAATTAATATGTGAAACATTAATGAGGGAGATGGTAGAGGTACCGTTGGTGTAGTGATCATTTGCATGCGTGTGTTGAAGTCTGTGCGAAGATCGCTGAAAGTGACTATCAAAAGAAAGAGGGCACAAATCGCAAGGAAAGGAGATGTCATCGTCAGAATCAACTTCACCTCCGGAGATTGACGCCGCTTTGCGTTGACACACACGTTGTTTGATGTGTCGAAGGAGACTGTGCTTCCTTGTAAACATATGTCCGCAGTCGGCACATTCCCACTCGTTGCCTTGTCGCGAGAGTCCTGAGCTGGAACTCACATCACCTGAAAGAGAAATCATTCTATTATCTCTGTTCAAGTCTCAGTGTATTGTTACAACCTACTTTGACTCAACAACTCTAAACTTTCCTCGAGAAGGGAGGGCGTTGGTGATGAAGTTGATGCCTGAAATTGAGGAAGATGCTATTAGCCACACGTTTGAGGGAGATGAGTGAAGAAATTTTCAACTTACCATTTCAACGAAATCGAGTTTAAGGTTGATACTTCAACAAGATAGAGACTTCACGAGAGAGCAGTTTACTTGTACGCCTCAAATATAGAATTCGTCAGAGAACACTTCACTTATATGTCACAAAGACAGAGTGAAATGACACGAATGTCACTTCACATATATACTTTCGTATTCATCATTCATTGGCTGTTCATTCTGATTGGTTGCTTGTTGATACTTAAGAATTAGAAAACATTTCAAAGTTATTATTCACAGTCAACATGAC
Organism: Prostheceraeus crozeri; assembly: GCA_907163375.1. Lineage (NCBI taxonomy): Eukaryota > Metazoa > Platyhelminthes > Polycladida > Euryleptidae > Prostheceraeus > Prostheceraeus crozeri. The sequence goes on from CAJQUW010013411.1 coordinate 40,107, forward strand.
AAGCCCTCCGACAACACCAAACACAAAATTCTCTTCTCCATCCTCAACACCAAACGCTCCAACGAAGGTAGAGAAGGTGTCATTACCAGCGGACAACGAAGAGAGTGTATGTGAGAAGGAGTGTCCCGACTTAACAGGCGTGAGGTGGAAGTATCTCCAGTACGATACTGACGATGTGATGGAGATCACCAGCACCAAGTTCCTCCAGCAATTATGGGAGTGGTACACCCCTAACTCCCAGCCACGAACTATGGCGGAGTGGGAGTATATTGACAAAGTGAGGCTCGCAGTGGAAGAACGATTAAAGCAAGTGAGCTGTTTTTGTTATCTATGTGAAGCCAGACTCTGGGACGATATTGACGATGAAGACCTTTTGAAATACATGCCATAATAAATTTTTATTTCGTATTATCTTTGCTTTCATACTGACTTACTTGAATGGGGCTTCAGTGGATGATTTAAGCATGTATACTTTTTCATTTGGAAATAGTAGCAAACTTAGTTTAACTTGCAATTCTTATAACATTTCATATGGACGATGATGATAGATGAAATAGTGTCAAATAAAATTAAGATGGCTTACACTTCTGATACAGGGATAGCAATCGACTGCGATCCATGCGTAAAGAGCTTGTTAGACTACGGATGGGCTTAAGTGGATGATTTAACCATGTATACTTTTTCATTTGGAAATAGTAGCACGCTTAGTCTAACTTGTAAATCTTAAAACATTTCATATGGGCGATGATGATAGATGAAATAGTGTCAAATAAAATTAAGATAGCTTACACTTCTGATACAGGGATAGCAATCGACTGCGATCCATGTGTAAAGAGCTTGTTAGACTACGGAAGAGAGAAGTGTGTTATGTTGCGTGTGGCGCGTGAGTGTCCTCCCATTTCATTCCATTCATCAATTCGTCTCATTGATAGAGACAGGTAGAACTCATGGTTCTCATAACGTATGCAATGGAAAGTTTTAGGCAACCTTCGACAGTTGGCTAAATGTCGCCCTGACGCGAATGCATACTACGTTGAGACAGAGGCAATCACTTGCAAACATGACGCAGAGAGGTTAAACAAGATTGACCATTGCCGAATGTCCCTTGCGGTATACATAGCTACGGGTTTCACCGCCGCCCTTTACAGGAACGTCCGTCGAAAGGAAGTATTACACCGAACTTCATTTGCAACGTTCAAGTTGACTGATAGCAGATTCAACTTAATGATAGTATTTGCCAGTCCGAAGACTGCCCAGGGCAAACCGCGTGGAGGTTCTATCATGTCTTGCCCCATGGTGGCCCTTAAGAGAGCCGATGGTTCGTTCTCGGGGTGTGAATTTAAGTTGACTATTGGCTGGAATAGTCAATTGGTATGACGGTTAGGTTCTCATAGACCCTATACCGCCGAGGTCGTACTGGTGCATCTGGCACCTTTCGGATGCGAGTGGTATTCGGAGTCCACACCTCATCCGTCCAAATGATCTTCTTGATCTTCCCCTTCTTATTATCCTCTTCATCCCACTCGTCGAGGATGACGAACTCGGGAATGGCGTTGTCTTCATCGATGAAGACGGGAATGCTGTTTGCAGATGTTGCTTCCATCGTGACTTGAAATTGAATGAGAAGCGCTACAATCTTCTGGCTTTTATAGGGTTTTCAACAATGAATTGCTCAACAGCGAATCAGAATGCTTCAGGGATAGCAATCGACTGCATAACGTTCAAGTTGACTGATAGCAGATTCAACTTAATGATAGTATTCGCCAGTCCGAAGACTGCCCAGGGCAAGCCGCGAGGAGGTTCTATCAAATCTTGCCCCATGGTGGCCCTTAAGAGAGCCGATGGTTCGTTCTCGGGAGTAACGTCATCTTACACCCTACCAATTCTGCTGAGAGAGTCTTCGACTCTCTCTTTGGTAGCACTGTCGACTTCCACACTAACTGGTACATGGCTAAAAAGTGGAATGTAGCGCCATTCCGTTGGATTGACAGCAGTTGCTGTCATCGGATTGCCAATCCGAGCAAGATTATTATAAACTCTGTCTTGCTCCTCTAGCCTGACAAACTCCTCAAATAAATTTTTTCACGGCCTTAACTGCGGTCCGAGAGGAGAGCTGACTTGACTGTTCGGCGTCTGCATGATTGAAATGAAATGAAATGAGAGGCAGTGGTTTATATACCCCTCTAACGCGACGCAACGTTCAAGTTGACTGATAGCAGATTCAACTTAATGATAGTATTCGCCAGTCCGAAGACTGCCCAGGGCAAACCGCGTGGAGGTTCTATCATGTCTTGCACCATGGTGGCCCTTAAGAGAGCCGATGGTTCGTTCTCGGGAGTGTCGTGATGGGGTGGTGAAGGCGGGCAAAGATCTGCAATGAAAATGATATGTATTGGAATAGGATATACTATCTTATTTACTTTTCACTTACCAAGTTAGCCATCCTTTGGCAGTCTCGCGCGCTTCCGAATCGAGAATTTATGTAAGTGACCGCGCATTCTTAGGCTGGCATGCAGACATTTTTTCGTTGGATGGCCGTTATAACATATTATAGATTCGTCGAGGCTTTGATTTACCAGTACTTCGCCGGCCAAATGATTATCCCGAATAGGGATGTGAAATTCAAACAAACGATCCTCATTCACCCGTTCCCACTCATCCCTCATGCGCTCCAACTTCTCATACGCCTGCCTCTCATCACCCCGCCGAGCCACAGTCCTCTCCAACTCAACATTCCTCGCTCTCAACACACTCATCTCCTTCATCATCTCCTCAAACTTCGCTTCTGCATCTCTCATTCTTCTCTCCGCAGCACTCGCCCTCTTCTCACACTCATCAATCTTCTCTTCCAACTCTCGCGTCTTATTCTTCAAATCAGTCACACTACGCCTCATTCTAATATTTTCATCCGCTACCTCCTTCGACTTCAGTTCCTTCTTCTTCAACTCATCCATCTTCTTTACAACTTCATCCTTCACTTTCTTCAAACTCTCATACTTATTCACCAACAAATCATGCGCCATCTGCTGCGAAACATGCCTCTTCTCTTCATCCTTCAACCACCTCGCCGACTGCACACGAATCCCACCACTCTTCACTTTTGGGGAAGATGAGCTCTTCGGGGGGTCGGTGATGACAATGTTTGACACCTCCGACGACGAAGAGCTCAGCTTCCTCACACGCTTCCTCACACGCTCCCTATCTAAATCCACATCATCCTCATCATCACTCTCAAGCACTCTCTTTCGCTCAATCTCAGCCTCCAACGACGCAACCGCTCTCGCCAACTCATCATTCTCAACAACATTCTCAACAACATTCTCAACCTTACCCTCTCGCTCGATCGCCAACATTCGCTCCCTCTCTTCCACAATCAACTGCGTGAATCTCAAGTCACTCACCAAACCACCACTACAGTCAGCATGCACTCTGTAGAAACGCGCCTCATCCTCATCACCCTTCAGCACTCTACACTTCACACACGCAACCCTATTCAAGATAATCATGTGGCCGGTGCCCGCCTTCTTGACATGCGCCTTGGCGTCCGCACTGCGATTTATTCGACCGCACACACACATTTTGATATGATATTTTCTATTCTTATCATTAGCCATGCCTGATTTTATCGTTAGCTGTAAGATAATGAAATTTGTATAAGTTTGGAATCATGTAGTACAGTCATATTCCTAAAGCATTACACTTAGTCAGGAATGATAGATTTGAGTGTAGTGAGTGGCACTCGATCCCGTCGACAGCCCGAAGGCCTTGTACTGATCACTAGGGAAGTGAGAGATCTTCCCCGATACCCGCTCTTTACAGCTGAAGACATCATTGTCACTGCCCCGAAGTGGTAACAGGAACGCCGAGTCAAAGGTAGTGATCAGTAGCTGGGATCTAACCCCTCAAAGCTGCCTTAGACATAGTTAAATTTCAAATCTGATAGCAGATTTGAACTCAGCATATTTGAAAACCTTAGTCTACATGTTAAAACTTTGAAAAAACTGAAAATTAAGAATTTTTAAAAAATTCCGCATTTTACTACTCATACTAGTTTTAAAAAATTTTATCAGTAGTAAAGACACTATCAAACTCTATCATACAAACGTTGAAGTAAGAAGATAGCTTGCCTACTTCAAAAGATAGAGTCCTTTGAAACACCCGATATCGGGAGCTCAGAGCGACGACCGTCGCTTACCTCGTCTTTCGATGAAGTGATCAGACTTACGTTGTCGGGGGTTTATATATGCTCGGAAGAAAACTTAAAATGATTCTATCTCCGAAAGTATTCATCGTAGCGACATGCGGTTTGTTGCAAACGAGTTGTCTCATCATTCTATATCATATGACACCTGAACCATTCTCATATGACCACGGGAAGTTGGTCCGGCAGCACATGTCCATGTAACATGCCACAAGTGAAAAAATTCCTAAGTGTGAGAGCTCCAGTGTGGTGAAAATTTTAAAAAATTTAAAACTTTCGAATTTCGACCTGGAACCTTTACCAAACCATTTTTCATCAAATTTCACTGACCTCCCCCCCTCGATCGGAGAAATTTGATGAAAAATGTTTTGGTAAAGGTCCCAGGTCAAAATTCCACACTTTGAAAAATTTTCAAAATTTTGACCATACAAAGTCACTGTGACACTTAGGAGTTTTTCAGGTGAGCTCCGAACTAAAATCTTAAATGGCGTCTCACATCTAAACGAAGACAGATATGAACAAGCCGTTTCTTTCACTGAATTTGTCTCACTCTTAGCTTTCAAACGAGCTATTGCACGACAAAATCCGTCCACTAGAAGCCAAGATCGAAGCTAGCTCTCCCGAGGGGGGGAGGTCAGTGAAATTTGATGAAAAATGTTTTGGTGACGGTCCCAGGTCGAAATTCCACACTTTGGAAAATTTTCAAAATTTTACCCATACAAAGCCACTCTGACACTTAGGATTTTTTCAGGTGAGCTCCGACCTAAAATCTTGTAACAGCTCTAACTTTTGAACGGCTGGTCCGATTGACTCGCGGCAAACATGGCGTCGAGCAGTTTTTTCTCCTCTTTCAAACGAGTAGCTGTAAGACAAAATCCGTCCACTAGAACCAAAGTTAGAAGATTGCTGTCGGGGGGGGGGGGGTCAGTGAAATTTGATGAAAAATGTTTTGGTGACGGTTCCAGGTCGAAATTCCACACTTTGGAAAATTTTCAAAATTTTACCCATACACAGCCACTCTGACACTTAGGATTTTTTCAGGTGAGCTACGACATTCCACCCTCCCAACCTGGCCGGCACACCACGCCAACCTCGACAGCACATCACCGCGCGCTATACGACGGCCGGCCAGGGAGGGGGACGTCAGCGAACCTTGCGGACTCACTTGGCCGGTACACCACGACACTCTGTCGTTCCAGAGGGGGGGACGTCAGACTCAAAGCACCACGGCAGCCGACCACGAGACTCTGCCGTTCCAGAGGGGGGGGACGTCAGCGACGGCGGCCATCTTGCGCTATCCAGAAGTGGAGTTTTACTTACTACTATTAACGTCGATCACACATATTCCAAAACACGTGTCTAATTCTCGTCACGTCTTCTTTTTGATTTCTTTGGGTTTCTGATGCAATAATTAGGAGATCTCTCAAACGATCTTGATCCATTGTGGTCCGTAGCGCCGATTTTACGAATTTCAATGAGCTGAAAGAGCGTTCACATGATACTGATGTAACCGGCAAGGTCATTGCTAATCGATAAAGTATATTCAGATTAGGGTATGTTGCCGTCATCTTGTTGTCAATCATCAATAGCAAATAAACAGACTGTAAGTTTTCACAAGCAGAAATATCTGATACTGACTTTTCATTGCAAAATAGTTTATATTCAGATAACGCAGCTTTGTATTAGATATCTTCTCGAAAGATTTCGCACAGAGTTTCAAATTCTTTCCATTGTCCTTTTGACGGTTGTAATAATGAAGACAGAGACCTTAAAAGATGACTAACCAGAATAACCCAGGGGGCACGTGCCCCCGTGCCCCAATGGCACGACGACCCTGACTGGTGTTGCAGTCTTATCCTTGGATTACACTCGGGCTTTCGATACTATCTCTCACCGCATTTTGATAGAAAAATTAGCTGCTCATAATCTACCGCCTGATTTTATCTACTGGATTCAATCGTATCTGAATGGGAGATCACAATCAGTTAGAATAGGAAACTCTGTCAGTAATCCTGTCAAAGTCCATAGTGGTGTGCCTCAAGGGTCTATCTTGGGTCCAATGCTATTTATCTTCTACACGGCAGATCTCTTTAACTCGGCCTCTACTGACTAGATCAAGTATGCTGATGATACAATAATTATCGAAACAATTGGTCGCGACAAAGGGGCATGTACTCTTATGAGAATTGAGGAACTCAGTAACAACATCAACCTAACTCTGAATATGAAGAAGACCAAGCTTCTTGTGATACCAAAGAAAAACAATCCTGGTTTTCTATTGCCATCCGTCAACTTCAGAGTGTTGATAGCCTTAAACTCCTGGGAGTGACTTTCTGCTCGAATCTCAACTGGAGCCTTCACATATCTTCAATTTTGAAAAAGGGCAATTCACGTCTATACGCTCTTCGAGTTCTAAGACCGATTGTACCACGTAGAGTTTTAGAGGACTTGTAACAGCATTATTTTCACACTTTTTGATTATGCCTCAGCAGTTTTTGTATATTTGCCAAGACATCTACAGGATGATCTTCGTCATTTCTGCAAGCGAGCTCATCGCATCATTCATGGACGAGATTGCGATTGTAACTTATTCGAAGATGTAAATGGCCGTCGCTTGCGACTTGCGTGCAATTTGTTTGTAGCCGCAGAGCAAAACACCGAGCACCCTTTACATAGACTCATCCCATGCCGCTTTAACCGGTCTGGACAGTATTACGTTGAAATGGCAGCAAAGACGGCCCGCAGACAACGGCAATTTCAACTTTATGTATCTGCACATCTAAATAACATTAAATGATTTTTGACATGTGACTTCCTTACTGTATTACTGTGAATGCATTTGTTTTTGCTGTAACTTGACATATGTACTTACCTTGATTTTCATTACTGGAAATATAAAACGCTTTCTCTCTCTCTCTCTCATCAAGCAGATTCAACACGATTAGGCCTCACTTCATAATTACGAATGTTTGCATTGTGCTGATGGCAGAGGTGGAACCGATCGAGATTTGTGACCCGACCCGGCCGGCCGGTCACGTGATTCGACCGGTACCTGAACGGCCGGTCGATCGACTAATTCGTAATACCGAGGTAAACTCGTATGCTACGCATCCCCCCATGTATTAAACAGTACTTCATAATCATAGACAAAGTAGGTGCGTACATGCAGTGGGTACAAGAAACGCGTTAAAAGAAATATATTCCCTCTATAGTCGAAGTGCCTTACTATAAGAGTATAAAATGAGTACAGCTATATTAGACAGTCAGGTGGATCTCATACGTACATGCGTACAAGTCATGTACATACCCGGTATGCACATCGTAAAACAAAACAAGAATATTATTGAAAACAATTATCATTGAGTGAAAACAAGTATGAATATCTCTATACCAATTGTCATCTAGATGTAGTGATGAAAATTTTCCGGAAAATATCGGAAAATTATGGAAAATTTTGAAAGTTTTGATTTTTTTGATAGGCCCACTAATTTGGGCGCTTCCGCTGCCGAGGCAGCTCCGTACCAATAAATTGGGTCTAAAACTCTTGATTTAATCATTATTTCGATTAAAGCGATCGTTGCAATACGAGTTCCGTCCGCGGATTTTTGAACATTCCTTTGCCACCACCCACCAGTGACTTTAATGTGCCTATTTGTTAGCATTTTCAATTATCACACAGACACCGTTTGGGATAACGTGAATCTTGCTTTACAATAAGGGTGTAATTTCATGCAATGTTTAAGATCTGGAGCAAAAATAATATACTTCATTTTGGAGTTTGCTAATTGTTCGTTTGAAAGCTAAGCATTGTTATGCAGAGTTGATCGTGATACAAATTCTCCATGTGTTGATGAACATGTGAAGACACAGTCCACGCAGCACTCATGAGCTACCACATTGGAAGATATAAAGACTGTAAACTCCTGAGATTTTTGGAAACTAAAGATATGCGTGATGAGCAACAGAATATCTATGATAGCTTCTAACTTCTGGCGCAGTGTCCGATATCTTCGTTGAGGATACACATCCTCCATTTCTAGTTCAGATGGTTCAAATAGTTCCAAATCGATTTCAGATCTTCCCAAATGAATTTCAGATATGATCCTGATGAATTGGAGATCTCCAGTTGAATTTAAGATCTTTTCAAAGTTGAGCTTCTAACAGATATCAGCTAGAGAAATCTGAAATCCATCTAATGTCTGAAATTCATTTGGAAAGATCTGAAATAGACGTTGAAGAGGTGCAGTTGGTTCCAAAAGTTAACACGCAGGGATAGAGAGAGAAGTTTTCGGTCTTTGAATATTACATAGTCTTTTTAAACAACTATAATAAGTCTCCAAAACAAAGGGAAAAACGTCAATCAACACAGTCTGTTAAGCGAAGCTTCCTTCAGAACTACCAGACTTTGATGTCGACCGTCGCTGGAGAAAAACTACTTTTTGAAGACACAAGCATGGGAGCATAGACATCGGATAACATTATTAGGTCCTAATAATGTCATCCGATGTCTATGCATGGGAGATATGCCATGTTGTTTTTCTCTAAAATTGTTCAAATTTTCTGAAAAAGATTCATAAAATGAATGGTGAATTTCATAAAATGATCTCCATGGGTGGGTTACTGATTTGAGACTGACATTAAATAAGTGATAACAGGCAAAAGGAGCTGAAGTTAAAAAAATCCTCTTCAGATGCATATTCAACAAAGTAAAATTGACCGGTCTTGACCGGCCGGTCAAAGCCGATCAGAGACTTGACCGGCACCCGACCCAACCGGCCGGTCGACCGGTTCTACCTCTGGCTGATGGTATTGTAGTAGGCACGCAACGCGCTATCTGTAGAGGCTTGCGAGTAGCAAGAATTTATGCATAGAGTACGTAGAGTAGCAACTCAGCATAAATAAAATCCCCTCTGTGTAGTTTCGACTTTATTAAATGAAATCGAATGAGACCCAGCACCACATGTGCAATATGTAAATGTTTACACTTTTGGAGAATTAATTTAGGCTACATAGATTTGACTGATTGTGATAGCAAAACAGAAGGAATAATATATTGCATCTTACAAATCCTCCGTGTCATATCAACCTTGGTGGGGCACAAGTTTGTCAAATTAGCAATTCGATGGGTTGCTGTCACTTTAATACTTATAGCCTCATTAATAGGAGCATTTTCTTGAGCGTGATCATATCACATACCTGTTACTGCTGGAAGGGCAAAATAAAATAATCAGAGACATGATCATATAATTAACTTTAAAAGATACAGTGATGTTACTATTCAGATTTGAGTGAATCATGAAATCGCACTGATGAAACGTGAAATTTCAGCCAAGAAAGCACAATAAGATGTCAACGCTTTCATGAAGACCTGCATTTTAATGCAGTCCATAAATTTCCTTTGATAATCAGCTGATCCGCTTGAGAAGATGCTAATTGTCAGCAAATGTTCATTCCTTTTTTAATGTCCAACCTGTTTCATAGTATTATAAAGTGGCTTCATCTCGGTAGTCGTATAAAAACACAGGAATAATTTGAAAAAATCTAGCTTAATATTCAAAGATCTCCATTGTCTTTGTTGATATTTTTAAAAACTGCTGAAATTATTTTTTTTGGTCCACGTTAACGTAATTTCCACAAAAACTGAATATTTTCACATAAAAATTGCCACTGTATACAGATACTTTTTTGAGTCGACAATCTACCTGCTATGCTAACTCTATGCATAGAGTATTGGATATATAGGTAGTAGTGATGCAAATGGAAAGTTTTCCGGATAATTTTCCATCGCAAAATTTTGAAATTTATTTTTCGGTGATTGACGTTTATTTCCTTTGTTTTGGAGACTTCACAGTCGTTTGAGAGGATGTAATATTCAAAGACCGAAAACTTCTCTATAATCCCTGTATGTTAACTTTTGGAACCAACTGTACCTTTTCCATGTCTATTTAAGATCCTTCCAAATGAATTTCTGACATAAGATGTATCAGACTTCTCTAGCTGAATTTCAGATATCTGTCAGAAGCTCAACTTTGAAAAGATCTTCAATCCAAATTGGAGATCTCCAATTCATCTGGAAATATCTGAAATATTATAGAGAATGTAATGACGATGAAAGTCCAAAGATATTTAATTGTTTAAAAGGGGTAGATGAGAAATAAATGCCTAAATTTGAACCCATTTTAGTACGGTCCTTATCGTGGCAAAAAAGCATTACGGCAATGGTGCGAAATTTCTGTTTTGTCGACTATGCGGTGTGCAATGAGACAAAAAGGCTTGGAAATGGCATATGATATAAAACATAATTCTCTGATATTATATGATAAGTTTCAAGAATATTCATTCAGAAGTTTCTCTGAATAAATTCTTAAAGATGAGAACGGTAATACAGCAATTTAATGCAGTACTATCAATTTGGAAGAAAAAATATTCAGATGAAGACTGATGGGATGTTGATAAACACTCAACTCCCTCAGTAGAATTCACGTATTAACAAATTTAGTGAGAATCCGAGTATTACAGTGAGGAAATGGCAATTAATAAGACTCATCCATGTCAACAGCGTTCTTCGAGCTATTCACTAGGCTGAAACTACAATAAGGATGCATTGTAAATAATTAACAGAGGGCATTTTAGGTCCAAGTGGAATCGATCATCGCATGTCTGTCACTATCAAAGATGTTGTCAATGTGCATTGTATGACAAACGCAATATATATGTCGCTTGCTTTTATTTGCTTAGGCCAATCTTATCTCAAATTTTCTGATAATTCTTTGTTTTTTCTGTTGCTTCATGTAATTTCTTGCCGCAAAATTACATATAAAAGCATATGTATACACGCTAGATTATTGCCAAGCTTAGCAATCGCATCTGGCGTGGCCGGGCACCCGTGGGCACAACAACGATATACCATAGCCAGGCCGCGTACTCATTACAAAGAAACAATCTAACTGCGTGATCAAAAATAAAGACGCGGTTCATTTTTCTATTCAGAATCGTCATTTAGTCATGTACTTGGTGAATTGTAAGTAAACTTGACTCTGCTTTCATCTAAAAGTGAAGCAATTGGTTTTCATTTGTGTTATTCCTATATAACATGCGCACTTCAGATTTAATAATCAGCTGACACAAAATAATTCTGTAAAGTATATTTGAAAGAATTGCATCAGCAGTACTCTTAGCAAGACATCTGAAAAAGTAGAATAGAAGATTATTTGTTGCAATTTGGACGTTGTTTTTAGACATATATAAAAATGTCCTGACATATTATTAAAATGCGTTTTTGTTCTGTAATTACTAAAAAGAGACAATGAAAACGAATATTACTTGAAAACGAAGTTATTTGCTTACAAAATATTTTGAAATTCATGCAATATCAGCAGATTTTCATTGGTTTCGTTGCACACAAGGTAAAAACACGTCTATTTCCTATCTAGCCCTTTATAATATTAAATATCTTTGTGAAACTCTCATTAATTTAAACTTCACTGCTTCTACCCCGTGAATCAATCCTATCAACATCTCTGAATGGCAGGTTTTCGACTTTTGTTTGAATATCCTAATTATAGTTAAGGTAGTTCAACTGGCGCGCTTTGCAATTGTAGATGTCTGTGACTGCGACACTTCATGCAGCAGTTCTTTTCTTAAAGTGAAGGCCACGATATCAGTGCTGTTCTTACTATCTTATACAGATGTAAGTCGTGTCCGTTTTTTGTTGTGTTATTCATTCATTATTTGGAATATGCATACAATCTACTGCTACACATTTTGACGCTGTCAGCAGTCTTCGAAATGATCGATGAAATGACAGGAATCCTATTAAGTAACTTTAGTGTTGCTTTCACTTGGCAATACAGTATTTGGATTTTATTCATCCCAATATGTTTCGTGATTTTGAGCAAACTTTGCAGGCACCCTTTGGTTTTCTCAAATGGCAGTGGATGTTACACTGGGGTGCAATTTTGTTCTCGTGGCCATTACTCCTGCTGAGCCAGTGCAATATCCCTCTCTTGTCGTATGCCATACTTTATCTTTCTTCACTTGTTAGAGATTCCAAATCATTCAACACAATAAGCATCCATTCAAAATGTGTCATGACCAGTTGCTTTTTGGTTCGTCTTCTAGGTGTTATGAGAAATTGAGAGTTTCGTGAAAGAATTTAACATCTAGATGTAAGCGACTCCAAATCAATCAACATAAAATTTTCCAAATTTAGTTGCATATTGTGTGGATAATTTCCGGCTTTATTTTTTGCAGCGCAATCAACAATGGCAGCCTCGATGCCTGAGTTGTGTCTGCTTAACCGTTAGCCACTGCTTTCTTAAAAATCAATTTTTGACTACTGTCTAGTCCACTGAGACGTGTGTTTCATCTTTCACAGTCAACATCATAAATGACAGTAAGAATTAAATATAGTAGCTGCGCCTACTTTCGTTGTTTTGAGTGACATCGGCCAATAGACGTTTAAGTTTAACATCACAGATGTGTTGTGTGACAAAATGCGATTTATATTATTTCCCAGATGTATTTTTGTCTATTTTGTAATTATGTGAGCTCGCATTCTGAAAAGATTCAATGTCCTTGATACCATGATTTCAAACTTTTTAAATTCAGGCCGCAAAGCTTTCGCAAGAATGGTGGTCATTATCATGCAAATCTTAATGAAGTCGTATGATGATGCCCATCATTGCTGGTGTGAAATATCAACTGACATAGGACTTGTCTAGTCTTTGAAACACACAATCAGTGAACAGTGACAGAAACAGAATGTTGTATGCGTCTATTCACCTGATGTTGATTTAATGCAACACCACATTCACTTTAATTGTAAAAGAATTGCAATTGATGAGCATGCACCTGTGCATCGAGCGTGTCTGATGTTAGGCTTGCACTTTGATCCTACTATGAGGATCAATAACTTCACCGTCTCAATGACGCTTACTATATTTATCTTGTCCTGATGTATATTTTTCTATCTAAAGGAACATGTAAGTAGGTCTTCATTATACATCGCATGTTGGTAGAAGAGGTGCGACTAACAGCGTTTACGGCGATTCCATCTTCGGAGCAGGCCGTCTGACCACGTTGTTGTCGATATTTGAGTGAAATGTTGATGTCCATCACAATCGAGATTCTATTGGCAGGCCTCGCAAATTTCCGTCCTTTCCGTCTTTGTTTTTGAACCGCGTCCGTATTTTGCCGTCCTATCAAAGAGATGCATCCGAGTGCATTTAACACTAATTTCTTGTTGCTTTTCCAATGTTGGCAAAAAAATTTCCATAAATTGATGAATGAAATTTGCTTACTGTGGTTTATATTAGGTCTTGAAGATCATGAAATCGAATTAAATCTTGTTGACTCAGTTTTGTTGCCCTAGTTTGCTAGAACACGCGTGCATGTCCGAATGTATTAAGAATTTTCCGTCTTTTCATCAGCATTAACGAGTCCTATACTATTGGCTATGTTAATTGATCTGTAGAATAATTTCAGATAGTAGTCTTGAAATTGCCTGCTCACTAGATCTAACGGTAGGTATATTGGATATAATAATGATAAGTAGAGTTGCTGCATAATAGTAATACATAATTAGAAGAATAAACGAAAATTACATACAGAAAACCTAATGTAAAAATCGTCTGAGTAAATGTAGCATGTAAGATGCACGATTTTGTTTTGATGTGACGTTTTTTCTAGGTAGGCCCACAGTCAGTTGAACTCCTACTGAACAACCAAATAATGAATAAAAGTCTGACTGAAAATAAAAGCAGAGCAGTCTACTTGCAATCTATTATCCTTTTTATCATTTGGTTGGGACGTTTTCTTGTCGAGCACGCGACTCCTTGTAGGAATATGCTCAGAGTATGTGGATTGCAGGAATTAAGCCTGTTTTACTTAAAATGCTCAAGTTTGTGGACATCACTTCTAAAGAGGCATGGATGGGAGAAGTAGATACCTCCTATGATTAGTCAAATAACGGACGTGAAATGATGGCAGGGAAGTTCGTCTCATCATATACCGTGGAAAAAATATGGTAGAAAGGCAATGATTCTATTAGAAAGTTCTAGTGCGTCGTTAACTTATGCCCGCACTTCTTCAAGGTTGCAATTACCTGCATTGCATATTGCCCACTTTTTATTTTACTTTCAATTTGGTATGAGTGGTCTGCCTTGCTTTGTATACGAATAATAATCACATTGTAAATTTCAATTTTTCATTTATTCATTATTTGAAGCTCGTAGGACTTATGGCATGTATTTGTGCTGTCTCTTCACAAAGTAGTTAGCTTCATTTTTTATTTGAAGAATCCTCTCAATAAGTCAAAATTACTCCATCCCTTTATTTTGACTTGCTTCGCTGTGTAGTATGCGAAAGAGGGGACTTTTCAAATCACTTAAAATGTTGAAAGGCACCGTATGCTTCAAATTCCACGGCACAGTTCTGAGTTTCCATGGCTTCTGTAAATATTATGCTAGTAGGAGCCCATAGAACTTGAACCTGGTTGTATAAATGCTATAATGAACGAGTGGGAATTTCATGAAATAATCATGGCACTACACGCTTTTTGCATGCTTTTCTCAGGGAGATACACATCCCGCATTTTGAGCTAATTTTCTGCGTTTGTAGCATTCAAAAATTCTAACTCGTAAGTTTGTCGAATTTTTTTTTCATTAGCTGTCCGAATAGAGGATTTAATTAGGCCTAAATTCTATGGCTTCTCTGGCTATGGATCAGACATAAAACGGGATAGAAACAGCAATAACATTGTAACATTAAGACATTGTGAAATCACGATTCATGCTTAGCTGCTTGCGTGTGACAGTGTGACCCCCTCTTGTCTGACAATGAATAATTCGTTGTTCCTTTTTTGGGGTCTCTAAAGATCCCCGATTTTTTTATTGCATAATTTTACAATTTGACATTCTTACAATTCAATCATTTGCTTAATCTTCATTGTTTATCTATTCTAATGTCTACTAACTTGATTGAAGCTCGTTGTGTCGGATTTACTTGTAGTCTTCATATTGTTGCACACATACATCTATTGTAGTCTCGTATCCGTCGTTGAAATGAGTCAGTGTGGCCCTATATTAGTGCTTGCCATGTGCTACATCGTCGACAAAAGTATTAGGGGACAGATATATTTAATACAAAAGTAGTTTATCAATACCAGACAGACTTGCCTATTGTGATATCACGATGTCTCGTGTATCGTCACGTGCGAGGAAAGTAATCCAGAACTATGTATCGATGAACAGCCCCTGGAATATCATGGGCGAGTCTGTTTCCGCTAATTCATGGTATCAAATCCCAGCAAATTCGGACTAAAGATATTTTGGCTAACAGACGCTACGAATTATGCGCTTACGCTATAACCGGCATTCCAAATATCGGTAAGGAAACGACCAACTCAATTGAATCTCCACGCGATATTCCTGTTGCTGGCAAGATTTCGATTCAATTACTGCAAGGTTTTCTGAACAGAGGATACACCGCAGATAACTATTTTACATCTGCATCCTTGATGCAATATCTGCATGACAACTACGTATATTGGAACACATCGCAGAAACCGATTGGAACTGCCCATTGTGCCAACTCGAACACCCAAACACCTAAAAGGCACCACAAATTGCTACCAGATTGACAAAATTCTGCTGGCTTATTGCACTGACAAAAAGGCTACTCAACCTGTTCTATTTGGAAGTACGAAGCACAGGGCTCCTATATCATCATTTAGCGAAAACCGACAGTAATTAATCAAACCAAGACAAAAGTGATGTGGACAATCTTGGCCACAAATTGCGTATAATTACTAGCAAGTGGAAATCATGGGGGATGGACTATATATATACATACATATATATATATATATATATATATATATATTGCATTCTTCTTCAACAACATGGTGGATGTTGCATCGGTAAATGATCACATCATATTTTGTGAAATGATCGCTAGCAAGAAACGAGCAGGCTTTCTTGAAAATGTGTCATTTTTACTGATGGAATCTTCTTTCAAAGATAGACAGAAATCAAGACGAATTGGAAGTAGTAGAACAAAACTGGTCCTTGACATCATGGGACTTCCAGTGAAATTCAAGGAGACACGCATGCAGATAATGGAAAACGAAAGCGTTGTGGATTGTGTCCACGCAATAATCAAGAGAGATTCAAATCGTACTATTCGACCTACGGCACATGTAGTTGTACTGACCATTGTACCAGAATGATAATTTGCGCAAGGTGTTACAGTCAAACACAAAGTGTTTGATATCGTAAGAAATCACTTGCGAGATTCTTATGCGATCTTTCTTACTTGTGTTGATAAATTCAATAGACTTCTACTCTGACCTGACCGATAAATACATGAATTTTGTAGTCTCAATCATAGTATATGCTGTTTTGGTGTTGAAATGCATATTTTTTCAGGATAAATTGTAGATATTTTTATTTCACCAGTGGGGTCATAAAAAAACCCCAAGCAGGATCAAACAATATTCGTTTAACAGGAGCGAACCGCTAACATAATGTCTACCATCCTCATCTCAACTCTTCTTCCATTTGTTTTTTCATTCCCGCTGCTTCTCCTTGTATATGGCGCTGTACTGATATGGCTTCTTAGACTTCCCCTCCAGACACGTATATTTAGACGATGAAATCTACCTACCTGGAATATAATTCAGCAGTGGATTAATTATAGTAGTGGGGAGATAATTCTGGACCGCATGCTCAGTTTCTCTAATTGGAATGATCTAAAATCATGCATTGAAAACCACGGAGCAATCGAGAGCCATACTGAGATCGAAATATAAATGAAATTGTTATCTGTCGGACCTTCTACTACCATAAATACGTGTACATTTTGTATATATAATCTACAGCTGCGGTCGTTAACCTGTGGATCGCGAGCCCTTCTGATGCGGCTCGCGTCTTTTTTTGTGTTACCCGCGAGCTCTATTACATAATCCTTGTTACAACAAGTAAGCATTTGAAGTCCTGAATTATTTTATGACTTTTTATTGACGGAATTGTAGAAATGACTTTCCACTAAAGAACTTGTTATGTTTCACCAATTATGTAGGCCCATGTGGTCCAATAAACATTCATTTTGTATAATTGATAAGTCATACTTCTGAGGTTGCGGCCCGCGAGAAGGTTAAACATGATTCAATGTCCCACCCGCTGGCTTAGGTTGCCGATCTATGATGTAAAACATATCTATCAATTCTATTAAACTTATTTCCGTGTTAAGAAATGGTTCTTTTATTACTTGTACGTTTCTATCACCGCAAGCGCCTCGTGTTTCTCTGCATTACTAATCAGAGGTTGCGGATGGGACATGGACATAATCAATGTCCATGGAAAATTAACTAATTGCTCTTAATATTGAATCATAAAATTCTCATTAATAGAGGAATACTTAGTTTTACTTCTAAAAATAACGTTTCTTTTTCTGCACTATTGTAACAGAAAATAGGGTTGCGGACGAGACGTGCTCAATAATGACGGTTAAGTGTCGATTCATGGCAGGAAAGATAAATTTTGTAGAACAATATAAACTCCCAACCATAAACTAGGATTCCATACTCTTTCATAACTGCAACATGTGAAATTAACAGTTTTGTTAACATCGCAAAAATAGCTTGGTTGCGAATGAGAAAAAACAAGGGCGATTTTTTTTGAAAAATGACTGTATTTTTGCGGTTAAACTGCTACACACATCCCTGATGTTAGTTGAGAAAGATAAGTTTGCTATCGTATGATGGCGCAAATACGATTCAAATTTTCTTCAATGTAAGATGATCTCCAGAAAAATTATGGAGGGTAAAAAGTTGTCTTTATTACAAGAAGTAATTATTATCTTACATTTTTGCTTACAAAATGTTGTGGTAATCCTTCAAGTCGTTACCAAATAGTGCTTCATTATATGATTTTTTGCTTTGGGTAAAAAGGCGTTGCGGTCGAGACCTTGTACAATATTTGTGCAATTTACCCAGGTGATACATTGGGCAGACTAGTGAAATTTCTGTCCAGTCACCGTTTCTTGTATGTTTTTTCTTTGTCATGTTAACAAAAATAATTTGTTGCATTATACTAGAATAGCGATACCAGGATTGGCGACTGCTGATTTAGCTGACGGGACGGAAAATCTTCCTTGGAAATGTGATGTTCATGCAAGAATGAACATTGACTGCAGTAAATACTCTTTATTGAATAATCAGTATTTACATTCATGGACAATATTTTTGAATATTCATGGGCTCTCGACTGATTAGCGAACTGAAATGTTCATGTTGCTCAATTGAGAGGAGAGAAATGTCGGCGGTTTCAGAGTGTATGAATAGGTAGGCTAGAAGTTTTGTATAATATAGATCACGGGTGGGATCACCGAAAAAATCGCGATGGAAACAGCACGTTGATGTTCAAAGTCAGTGCAATGCATTTAACAAACAATTCATGGAAGTGGCCTAGAAGTCAATCAGCAGGAAAATCCACAGAATTGGGTTGTTTGGGTTCATTGGTTGACGAGATGTATCGAATACAGCGATTGTACAACCAGGAATGTAATAAATGGACAGAAAGATCGGTTTTTCCAGCTAGTCACTATTGTTCACTATCGTTCACTATTTGGTTACTAATTTTTCTCTGGTAATCTAAAAATAGTGACTAGGTTATTGTATATTATTGAGCCATTTTACACTTGACAAAAGGTCAGGTCGTCCCGTGAATCAGACAAAACTCAAGCTAACTTTATTAAAATCAAGTGTTGTTGGTGTATTCATAAATTTGTTTTTCATATATACACACTCCAAATCACTTTGTAAAGTTCTGCTGGGAGAATAAGCTTTGAGAATCTGTTTTGGACACCCTTTGGAGCAGAGACTTGCCCATTCCCCCAATAATTAGGCTAAAATGTGGTGCGCGATCAGATACCACCTCATGTATCCTCCTGTTACCAGAACTACCCGTTTCAGCAGGTGCAGCACATGTATAATTATCTCGAAGCGAGTCATTCAAGTTCTCGCATTTCCTTGTTGCGCTTCCCGATTTCCAAGCTTCACGCGATGGTCATACTCATCATGACATTGGTTGCCAATGAAAATCAGCTCATTCTGTTAACGTTAACATTTACAGATTTTTTTAAAAAAACGTTTTTTGCCCAAGAAACCTAGTCATCACATTTCTATGTTACTGAATAAAATGCAACCAAGCTTGGCATGAGACCCATTTACTTCCAAACATAGGCTTGCGCAAAATCTCGGGACATTTTGACAAGGTTGGCATCTTCAAATGTTGCATCTAGAAGGCGCTTCTTACTTAAAAAGACACACCGAATCTACGTATTTCTTTGCTACTGAATGAAGATTACGATCAATAGAGCCTCAGCTTGTTAAAGATGCATTTTGATATGTTTTATCATTACGTTGTTTTATTAAAAATAGTTCTTGAATTCTTGAAGAATTTAGGAATTGGGATGAAGACTTCATACCAAACTTGGTTGCATTTCATTCAGTAACACAAAACTGCAAGGATTCGGTCTAATATTTTGTCTAAAAATTATGTTCTTGAACTTTTGTAGATGCTAGCTTTGTCAGAATCAGCTGATTTCCTGAGTCAACCTATTTTAGGATGAGATTGATCCTCATGTGAAGCTTACGTGCAAGTTGTAATGGGACGCACGATGAGGAAATGCGAGGACTCGATTGAATCTCTCGGAGAGAGTTCAAAGCCCTTAGTTTCAAAAGCTTCCTTGCAAAATTTTGTAGTTTCTTGATTTCATTCATCCAACCTTTCTGACCTTGCTGTATAGTGACATTGTGTGTCAATGTAACTTTTGCGGGATTACATTAGATTGCAAAGCAGATAAATAAAGTCTGTTATTATCATCGTACTAGAAAAAATATTGGCTGAATAACAAATGTCAGGTCTAAAACTTAGACTGACTTTGTTTGGATGACTTTTAACTTTTAAATTGTTACATAAAACAAGAAATAACACTGTTAAAGGAATTAAGCCGGAATTAAAATTGGTCCTCTTTATTACAGCGGAGTCAGTGGTCAGTATTTCGCTGTTTTTTTGTGAATTTTCCGGTCACTTTTGAGCTATTAGTTAATGCACGCCTTATTAAGTATTATTTTACACCCAATATTGAAAGTGGTGTGGCTATAATTTCATGATTATCTTTGCTTCATATAAGTAGTTAAACAACTCCGAACGACGGATCGATCGATTGACGATGCCAATGATATATGATATTTGCGAGAACGTCGTAATTAAATCAAGCAGATGATATAATATTTTATAATATCATCTACTTGATTTAATTTCGCCGTTCTCGCAAATATCATAAATGATTATCTTTGCTGATGTGATAGCTAGCATGAATGATATATATGCCTAATGAATATACCTAGAGATTAATGATAAATAATGCATGTAACTGATTTCACTTCATTCTTGCACGGAGTAGCCCTACCAAGTGAATAATGCTGATAAAATGTCCATCAGTCTATATACCTGCAACCTGCTCATTCATCGAGTGCAGCATGCATACTTTTGTTAATTCCACCTCTTGCATTTCGATTATTGCAAACCTAAATTTTCCATTAACTGTCTCACAATAGGCCCACCGTGTTTTTCGACGCGGATGACGGACATTTGACCAAATAGATGATCATGGACCATGTATGGATTTGACTAAACTGATCCACTTTCTATACTGTCTAGTTCCGAATAGAAATAATTATTTTCCATGTGCAACCGTCAAGTGGTCTGACTACTAGGATGGTTCTAAATGAAAATTTTGATGGATTTCTTCTTTATCTTATTATACGTTATTCTATTCGTCTCCACGGTTTCCTGATTTTCTTCTGTAAATTATAGATTGACCACCTATATGTCTCACTATACTTCTAAGTTCTATCTTCTGCTAAGTCTATGTCCCCTCTCTCCTCTAGGAAATAAACACGGTATGAACAAGGGAACTTTCAGCGTGAATTCCTCGTCTAAACTTGATGTGGCGTTCGCTTTTTTAGGTTTTCGAATGCATTTTCTCCTTTGGACTGAGGTATCGAGATATTTTTCATTTCTGCGAAATTTAGAATTCAGCTTTGCAAAATAGCAACCACTACATTACACTCTGGGATGTCTTAATCTTACATCTCGCAATCAGTCAAACAGAACATTTTGGCTGTCATCATTCAAACTAGTAATCGACCCTCACTTAGCAAACTTAGTCAGCGCTATCAAAGTCTTCACTCGTAGAAATTGTTCATCTCGTATTTCTTATCTGTACAGTGTTGCGATGAGTAATTATCGGTGGACTAGAGGAGGCAGCGAAGGCGCCGTTACAGGCTCTATGTAGGTGATGATGAGGTTGAACCTGTTTTACTGTTTCTCTATCACTCAGCGACGACTTAAACGGACAGCAATGCCCACACTCAATTTAACTCGCATGCATCCATATAGTGTAGGGTCACACACTTGCACTCGTTTAGTGTGAAAACCCACACGCATTTAAGGGGCACTCTGTTTCCGAGTGAATGTACAGTCGTCAATCGTCAGCATTTGACTGGGTACTGGAGTCTACTCTTTTCTCGCCAATTCTGGTATGCCGAACTGGCGCCTTAGCTTCACACCTAATGCCAAAGAAAGAAGGTGAAACCAATTCATCCACTGACTTAACTTATTACCGTTCCCACACGTCAGAAAGTGGAATTCTCTGTAAATTGAGGCAGGTTGCTTTGCGGTAGGCTTGTCAAAAATTTGATGTATTTACAATTTGAACAGCGTATTCGATGTACGATGAATTTCCGAAGGAAATTTCCTTATGCAATTTAGCCATGTTTGCAAACCAAAATTTACCGGATTTTGTTTCAAGTATAGAGAAATGATGGGATTTCAAAATTAAGTTTTTATTTAGTAATATGTTATATTTAGTGCGATATCTTGTTTTGCATAATTTGAAAAATCTTACTATCATTTTCGTTTATGCAAACCTGTACACATTTTCTTCCAGAGTTACGAGGACTAAGGAGCGATTTCAATTTAGCGAAGACCAAATGGTGCTGATAGAATGACAATTTTCCAATTTTACTCAGTAGGAGCTAGCATCTCTTCACGTGATAGCTCCTCAGCAAAAATAATGACTCAAACAACATCCAAATTGCATAGCAATACGTGGCATATGAGCCTGTTTATCTTGATTATACTGGGTTTGATACCCAACGGTCTGGCTGGCCAAGTAGCAACTGCGGAGGCTTCAAAAGGTCCGGAGAAGCCCAAGATTATTCTGAGTAGTGAGCCAGTAATTTATGGCAGCGTCGGTAAATCAATTCATTTACACTGCTCATTTACTGGGAATCCTACACCAAAGCTTCAATGGTACCGTGCTGATTCAGGCAAGCCA
Source organism: Prostheceraeus crozeri (assembly GCA_907163375.1). NCBI lineage: Eukaryota > Metazoa > Platyhelminthes > Polycladida > Euryleptidae > Prostheceraeus > Prostheceraeus crozeri. The sequence goes on from CAJQUW010013411.1 coordinate 62,716, forward strand.
GTTGTTACACGGAATGGAAATTTGCAAAGCAATGAATTTGCTCTTAATACTGATCTCCTTATCGCTGGTATTACGGAACGTAATGAAGGACAGTATTATTGCAATGCTTCCAATATTCATGGCTGGGCAATCTCAAGGAATATAACATTGTCTTTAGCTTTTCTAGCTCGCAAATTCAAGCACTCGCCGCAAAATAAGAACGCGCGAGAAGGAGAAACCGTGCAGATGGAATGTAGACCTCCAAGAGGTAGTCCTCCTCCTAAAGTATCATGGATGAAGGATGGAAAAAAGATCAACATCGTTCCCGGTGATGAACACTATATCATTCACAGAAACGGTGATCTACGAATTAATCAAGCTCGCCTGTCTGATAGAGGAAAATACAGATGTGTTGCAAAGAATGATGATGGATTTCGTCGATCTAAACCTGCGATTCTTGAAGTTCGACGTAAACCTCAATTCATCCGTCAGCCTCAAGATGTTACCACTACTGTGAACGGAGATGCGCGTTTCTTCTGCGTGGTTGCCGGTGATCCTCCGCCGGTCATCATTTGGCGTCGTGAAGATGGCAAACGATTGGTATCGTCGCGTCGAACGAAAATCTTGCCGGACAAAAGTTTGTTCATTGAAAGAGTACAATTGAGTGACGAAGGAAAATATGTTTGTAATGCAACGAATTCTGCTGGCAGATTGGAAGCTATTGCAAAATTGACAGTCTCTGCTCCACCTAGCTTCTTTCGAACTCCCGATGATCAAGTTGCTGCTATCGGCCAGCAGGTGAGTTTTGTATGAAACCGTTTTATTTTGAGGAAAAATTCGAAAGGATCCGTTAGTTTTTGTAATCATGACCATTTGAGGCTGTTAAATAAGATTCTGTGTCTTGTTTTCGACGGGAAAGTGAACATGAATGCTTTCTCTTAATGTAGTTATGTCTCAAATAGTAGTCTTAATGTCTTAATACAGTGCACTGTAGCAAGTTGACCAACAGTCCTATAAGGAAGTATAACGTGCTAAGCCCTCTGAAAACTTATCTCTTTGTTTCTCATTTAGCTTGAAGACATCGTCAAATTATCCTCGTTGAATTTTGGTGGATGTCCTGATTAAGCATAGAATCATGCCTGCATCACAATTTTGAAGCAGTTCCCTTCGGATTCATAAATTTGTCAGCAATATTTTAATGATATCAAAGAATTGCTTATATTTCTGTCTGTCTGCGTGTGGGAATGTCGCATAAAGTTGGGTCAGATATTCAAGCAGATATTGTAATTTGCACGTCTGTTGGCGACTGCATTCTAATTTATCATCTTATATTGACTCTCTGGCAAATGGTAGTGGTATTACATTCATATAAAAGCCAATAAATTCGGCACTGACAATATATGAGTTAATTGTCGTTATCTTATCCTATAATTCAGCAATGAACTTAAAAGATATTTTGTGATTTTGTCAAAATCTAGCTTTTCGTAAAAATGAAAAAATATCATTTAAATCTGAATTCAAAATCGTCGTAATTCGTCAACACTTCTCTCTGAAGTCGACTCTAGGTTTATAATTTTTTCCAACATCAAAATTATTCAAATACAACCACTTAGGCCTAAAGCAAAAAAATCTTGAAAATGTACATAATAACAGACTTCGTAATGCATTGCAATTAAAATACATAAGCCTATTGTGTATGTGACCAATGGCTCCTCTTGACACTATTGGAATTCAAATTGTAAACCGATCTGCAGAACATTGCATGCTTCATTCATCAACTCGTCGAGGAATTCATCGGTTCGTCTGAAATTTACAATCGATCTGAATTCCGATATACTTGCATCTGGTTGACATCAGTTTGCTTGCAACAGTTATTTCGAGTTTACGCTCAACAGACAGACACCACTGAGTGCCAAAGGAAGCAGTTGTATGTCTACCTGTTGTAGCATCTATTTCGCTGACTCGTGTAGTAACTTGCGCTGATGTGAATAAGACTGCAGACAGCATTGAAGAAAATAATTAGTTAATTAATTCTCAGCTTCGGACAGCAGTGATATTCCCTACATCAGCAGGATCAGCTGTGATTGATGCACATACAATATATGTGGGCGATTACGTTCGTGATACATTACATAACGCATAGATGATTCCCTTAATTCAAAATACCATACCTTTCAACGGACGATGACTGCGATTGCTTATTAGCTGACTTGCCTGTTAACTTTTGCCTCAAAATACCGAATAATTATAGAAAAAACGCAATATTTCGTCTTATAATAGAAGTGCGTGTCTACAGTATAATATATATATATATATATATATATATACTCAGAATAATACTCAGAAGATATAATCAGAAATAACATCTTTTTTATTGGCCTTGTCTACTTTAATTATTTTGAACTAATTGGCCAATGGCGAATTTTATTGATAATATATATATATATATATATATATATATATATATATATAAATGAATTTTGAGAAAAGGTTTTAGTAGATTATACTTTTGGTGTCTATTGATTTACATTAAGCATAGTGCAAATTAAACAGTGCGAAGTCTCTTTTCTGCATGTTAGTTAAAACAAGAAGCCTGTGTGAAGAATGGGCGACAGTTGGATTCGTACTTTTCTGTCAAAGCCCCACCTTGAGTAATATGCATGGCGTGTCAGGATATACTCTCTTAATTATTTACTGCTGATTTATATGATAATGTAATAAGTTCAATGATGAACTTTTGATGATAATTAATGCAGATACTGGCTTGCGTGATCAGTCGAAATTCCTGTACAGATTACTCAGAAATATCGAATTCAGCTATATCAAGATAGGAGGTGCAACTAAATTGTAAAAGGAGGCTAAAGCATTTGTCCCTCTCATGCCTGAACGATGAAAAAGTTGGATGCGAATGAAAGATTAAATGGGATATTAAGTCAAAATATCTAGCAATCGTAAAAACAATGTAATATATTTAAAAAAAAGCTGTTCCTGAATGCTCTATACCAGATACGCATGTTTGTTCGTAAGATAAATTAATTACAGTTCAGACGCCTGATTTCTAGTCACCCATAATTTTCAAGTAACTATATGAGCACTAGAAAATTATTTCTATACTTTTTCTTTCCCAAACAAGGAAGAATATAAGGGTATTATTTGCTCTAGTGAGAAAGAAATGATAAGTGAATTTAATGAATGTTTTTTGAACTGATTGACTCGATTAGTTTATCAAATGAAGAACTTAAAGTCGTTGACTTCGTTTGCTACTCCCACTTCGGAGGTTCGGATGGTGCATCGTCAGACTTCGCTGAGGTGCTATGACACTTTTTGTCCGGACAAACTGCATGTCGAATTCCAATGACATACTCGGCGATTAATCACAAGGTCGAGCACTTAGGCACTATACAATGAAGATATACATTGTTCTTCCGTTTCCAGGTGTCATTGAACGGCTGAACAGTTTGAAATTGATCCTGTGTTGGCATTAGTTTCTCTTTTTGTGTAAGATTACTTGCTGGTCGACCAGAGAGGCTTGTCAGCATCTACCCTAACCTTTAGTTATTATTTGATGAAAATGTGTAAATGCTCCTCTTAGAATCAACTTGATAAGAAGGGCCAATTTTCAGGAAATTAACGAAAATCAAATCTTCATGATTCGGTTAAGATTCCCTTGTTGCCATAATTGTGTCTCCACGACTATTCTGCAGATCTTAACGGCAGAAAGTGAACGCATTGCTACCCGCTCTGTCATCTTGAGACTTCCATCTCATTCAGTTTTTATAAGCTTGTCATCCTTACCTATTGCATGTAATCGGAATAAACAAGCTATTTCTGCCCATTTTTACTGATGGTCGCATGCGGTTGGTGCGGATTAAAGAAATCATTTTCAGAAATCAGAGGCACCAAGTTCTTGCAGCTCGTAGATTGATCTTAGTCATCGACTTAGAAAGTTCATTTCATATTGAGAGTTATGATACAAAGTTTGGTTAGATCCGTCTTTTATCGTACTCAAAAGTCAAAGCTTTGCCATCACACTCCGATGCTCTTGTCACAACGGTCCTCCTTCACTCCTTGCTTGAATTGTAGTATTTGTGTCTCAATTGCCTTTATCTCCTCCGACACGAGTGGGAATTTGCGTGTTGTAGTAGCGGTGAGGAGGATCATTAACACGACCACAATTGCCAGATGATTTGCGTGCATATCGACGTCTGTGTCAACCTTACTCAACCCGTCATCAAACGTTTCTCACCAGGATGGCAGCTAGGCCAGGATTAGGATCGTGTTGGTACATTTCCGTCGCTGCCGCTGTTCATCCGCCACTTGGATTTGTGATAAGAGTCTTTCTCAATCCTTCTCAAATTTCTTCATCACTCACGTTCTTCAGGGTTCTCCATGCTCTTATGAAGTTTTGTGTGAGTGCATGTATGTCCGGGTCTGGTTTCATTGCCTCCTTCCTTTGTTGTGCATATTTCCCCTGAACGGCTTGATGGCGCCTCCTGTCTGCTTCGTGAGAGAGATTGGAAGATTTGTTGACAGGATCTGTGCACTACAATTAGCTCGTCAAGTGGAGTGTGGAGAGGCTGCCGTAAGGGCGTCGATGGCGCCACAACCGTGAGACTCAGCCACTGACGGTGTACGATGAAATAATAATACTCAAGATCTAAACGATGTGGGGGCTCGACTAATGCGCTCATAGGTTCTGACTCGCACTGTATTTTCCAGATATTTGATCTGTCTGTGATATCCCAGACCCTTGCCGACCGGAACCAGTGAAACCGTGAGAGCGGTTAAATATAATGCAATAGAGATGAAACCGGCACGAAGTTTTCCAGGCCAGTCCGGTCGGGCAACCGGTTGAAGTTCTGGTATTTTATTGTAACGATTGTGATTAACTTACTGGACGATCGACTGTCGAATAGGATTGATGCTTTGATCATACTGCAGAGAGGATCTTCATTGAGATGTAAAATACTTGAGTGACTATTACAGTACTACGTGGTGTTGGTGTCGATTTGGGAGGGGCATAGGGGCCCGTCACGTGTCGGGCAGACTAGCGACGGATGAGCTCAGCACACCTGATAGGGCAGCCCATAGCTACTGTGGTATGGGAGTAGCGTATGTGTGTGTAGAAATGAATTGGTTTGCATTGTGCTAATGTTAGTTGTAGAGGAGACAAATATGAAGAGAATACACAAAGGGGTTTATGTTGTGCAGACATTCTTTTATCAAGAAGGGTGATTTGTTGGTGCCGAGTTATGCGAGTGTTCTATGTGTGCGTCTTACTGACTGCTCATACTATTCCTTGAGAGGCTGGCTTAATTAGCATGTCGCGTATCTTCTGTCAAGTTTAGTGTACGTCTCTGCAGCCTTTAACAGTGCTGCTTTGTTCTTTGTTAGGCTACTATGCCAAGCCGATGGTCCACATTCTAGAATAGTGGGCGTAGCGGCTGAGAGGTATCGAACTACTTCAGCCGCCTAAGTAGGACTGGAGCTACTGACACTTTTTTCCTAAATTCGCGCACAAAAGGATGGATAGCATGGATTTGTAGATCTTGAAACGCTGAATACAAAAATCAAATTCTTGAGAGTCAATAGCCAGTCGCTTTCGGTTATAGGGAAAGTTAAAGGATTCCCATTGGAATCCAATGGTAAAATTCTATGGATTGTGAAACACTTGACAATTTTCGTACATTTTCTTTTGTAGAAAAGAAACTATTTATCAGAATGCCATGAAATTTAAAATATGATTGAGTTCAGAACATCAACTTCGATATAAAAGTTGAAGTGAGTCACATGATTCAGTATTTGATGTTTGAGAGCCTCCACAAAATGAGTAAATTTCATGTTTTGACTTAATTTTGGCGATTTTAATCATTTTGTATAGGCTCTCAGACATTAAATACTGAATCATGTGACTCCCTTCAACTTTTATATCGAAGTTGATGTTCTGAACTCAATCATGTTTCAAATTTCATGGCATTCTGATAAATATTTTCTTTTTTGCAAAAGTTAAAGTGTCAGTAGCTCTCGGACTAAAGACTTCGAATGAACAATCTCTTTTATTAGATGAACCCTCACAGTCCTTTTCAGAATCATGCTGATGTATGCTCCAATTCAGACAATCATTCAACACTAAACCCAAAAGTTCAGCTTCTTTGACTGACTGAATTTCGTCACCATCAATTACTGAAGCGTCACGGGAGATGAAGTTGAATTGTTCAGTCTCTTATTGTTGTTAAATCCAAAAGATGGATTTTGAGAAAACCAGTTGACTTAGAAATTTGATGGTGGAATCACTGTTTCGCATTACGTTACGAAAAATTTGACGGAGTTCTGATACATTTTGTATCAATTTCGATTGTGGAAAGTTTTGCATCTTGCTGTGACTAGTCATGTAAAGCGCAAGAAAATGTGAAACACATACGGGTACAATGGGACGAGCGACCTACATGTCCTCGTCAAGTGAATTATATCCTGGGGACCTGGAATAACCTTCAAGCTTTAAACGCCGACTGATAGAGATTCATTTTGTCCATCATAAATCGATTTACCTGTATCTATCAAGATTGCATTGATTACAGAAGAATTTCCGAAAGGAACCGCCCACAAAATTGAGTCATGCCAATAAAGGAAATGTTCTGTTGATACATGTAATATCACACAATATCCCGAAATGTTTGCATTACGAGTGCAAGAAACCTACAGAGCCTCATCAACTGAAAAAGTATCGCCAGAAAAAAGCAGGAGAAGCCAAATCTAGTCAAAAAGGAAATTGCTGGATCATGCCAACTAGCCTGACGAAAAATAGTTCATTCCACAGAGTAGGGCTCTTTCAGTCTGATAGAAGATTGTCCTCGCTTCTAGAGTACGTTGAGTATGGAAATTTGACTCAAATGCATTTTGCCTAACTAAACGGTTAACAGAATTTTGAAAAACAAGTTGGCGCATGTCATCAACATAAATTGATCTAGTCTGTGGTATAAAGGTTGATCAGATGATGGGCAAAGTCGAACATGTGTAATGGATTTTGCGTATGTTGATGATTGCTGAATATGAGGTAATCTGAGACGGTAGTAACATTCGGTATTGTCTAGTTGTATACGATTGGAAAAAATCCAGCCCTATAACTCCAGGGGCCTTTTCCAGGGTTTACTGTTTGCTAGATACATTTAATCTTACCGAACTCAGCTAGAAAGTTGTTGATTGAAATATCTTCCTCGAGTTCGGATTGTCTGTATTTGGTTGGTCATCGGCAGGGTGTTAATTTTGGCGCCAGATGGGCGGGAACTTGTAATCATCTGATTGTTAAATCTCCTCTTATCAGCTATTATTGAGCTCTCTTGCCCGTGTAGCGTTCTATTATCAAAGCAGAGTTGATGAATACGCGCAAGGTCACGCTCTGACATTGGCTTGTCCACACTTCAGTGGCGGCATTTGCTTGTTAAATATTATCAATATTTGCATTTATAGATTAATTAGTATACGGTAGCATAATAAAACTTGTAGAGTTTTAGGTGACGCGGCAAGAGCAAGTGAATCGGCACACTTTCAGCTGGCTTACTCTATGTCAAAATAGCGTCTGCTGCAGCTGTCACCGCTATGCTTAATCAGACAGACAAGGAAAACTCACCTTAGCTCGTGTTGGTTTTTCACCGCATGTGCTCATTTCACACATCTCATGTTATAGACTGACGTAGTCAACATCTGTGTTGAAGTATGGTGTGAAGTCATTAATTCATGTTTTTTACTTGAAGGATACCGATGCGCCTCAGCTGTAAAAAAAGAAAGTTTCTGTCATATCAAGTATTTTCATTTTAAGGTTATCTGTCGCCCGTGCAGAACAGCAGGCTTGTTGCACGTCTGGCCATTCAGACAGACACTGTGAACTTCGACACCTGTCTGTCATCTCACTGTAATTGAAGATGATTTCAAATTGTGAATTTTTTTTATTTTTCAAAGCTCAGCGAATGTTGTAATCACTGAAGCATGATTCTACATACTGGTCCTCAACAGTTATGACTAGGTCGAACCAGTGACGTTTGAAACATTAAACATACAAGCGCGCCATTTACTGAAAGCATCATTAGATAGTAAGGCATTTCTTGCGAGCAATCAATTAATTGAAATTAAATTAATATTTTATAATCCCTGCTTCTTACAGGTTTTCAATTTATTTCAAAGCGACGATAATGGATTGTCCTCTTTATTGACACGATAGCATCATGGCGAATATTTACAAGCAACATTTACTTAACTACCGGGCTACCGGTCAAGAAATTGGTCAGACACTGTATCACCAACTGCAACAAGGGCTGCACTAAAAGTTGCTTGTAAATATTCGCGATGATGCTATCGTGTCAATAAAGAGGACAATCTATTATCGTCGCTTTGAAATAAATTGAAAGTCAAGAAATTGGTCGAGTATTAAAACTTGTGATTCGTGCATCATCGTTGACAATATGCCTGACATCGAAACTGTCTCGACAACTTCTTCTGCTTCAAACAAGTCTGTTTCGTCAGCAATTATATTGACTCGAGCAAAAAGGGCTGCACTAAAAGTGCAGTAAGTTAGTAGCAAGACTTTATGCAAAGACTTTGTGCATTGTTCGATATCTTCATGATGTCTATGTTGCCTTTACCTCTTGGTCTGAAATGCTACTAACATGATGCATTGCATCATCATATCCATGTACAAATTCTATCAATATTTTGACGTGATGCCAGAACACAGGTATTTTGAGAGCCGGTTGCTTTCAAATATCAGCATATTACCTAGACTTAATAGCGCTTCGTCGTTGGCCATTCTTCTTGCCTTATTCGCTTTTATTCTCATTTTTCAAAAGACAAATTTTCTTTGCAGGTGACGTTCCATTGTGAGGTTGCGGGTCGCCCTAAACCTGTAGTATACTGGGAAACAAATGCAAAACTAGTTTTCGCTCGCAAGTCACCGACATCACCAATGGACGAGAACAATTTCCAAGTATTCGAAGATGGGCGGTTAGTCATCCAATCGGTGCGGAAGAAGGACGCGGGCCGCTATGTGTGTCACGCTAATTCCTACCTCAAGCAAATCAGGTCTTCAGCTATGTTAACTGTGGAAGATCGGGAGTTACATCCGCCGCCAGTAATTGATCTCGGTCCACAAAATCAAACATTACTGGAAGGGTCGAATGCTATACTACGCTGTATCCCAAGTCCTCTTGATATACGACCAAAAATTGTTTGGTACAAAGGCTCATTGCGAATGGTTTTGGACTTCAAAGATCATCGTATTATAATGAACAATGGTGTTTTACAAATTGCGGACGTGAAAGTAGCGGATTCAGCCAATTACACGTGTGTGATGCAATTGGGTCCATATTCTACACGATGGACTGCTAGATTGCGAGTTCTTGCGAAAAGGGAGCCGATATCGGCCCTTCACCAAATGGTAGTGAGAGCACCAGAGCAATTTAGTTTTTTCCCGCGGAAACCTGCGCGGTTGAAGGTTACAGATGTTGGGGATACGTGGGCTGCTTTGTCTTGGGAAGTTGGCAAAACATCATACCACGGCGCCGCTCCAATTCTCTCCTACCAGATCGAACGATTTTCACCTTCAGACAATCTTGGTTGGGTTGTATTGGAGCCAGATTGCAAAGATATGAAATTCAAGGTAAGAATGTGTTGATTTCTTGTCTGGAATTTGCAACGTGTGACGAAATTAGATTGTGAATGTTTTAACGAATTCATGTGTCTGCAAGTGACCATCTCTAGATTCCAGATGATGAAGGTATCGTTTCCCAAATTCTTGATGACTTAGAGAAACAGTAGGTTGTGGTTGAGTTACACAACTTCGCATTTTTCAGTTCCACATCGAAAATATGTAGAAAATTCAAGGCAACATCACTAGGGGACAAACTTTATGTACACAACTGTAGCATCATCAGATCTATGGGACCTCCTTAAACATGATGATGCGGTTGTGTAGAGAAAGCTTGTCCGCTTGCACATAATGATTTCAGCATGAATGTTTTCATATTTTCAGTCCGGAAAAGATTTCTTTTGGGAGTCTCTGTTTTTGTTGACTCGATCATCATCCCATGAATCTCCTGCCGAACACTGCAAGAACTGACTCAAATGTTGGTTTGGTTATTTGTTCTCATTTAAACTTGGACCATTTGCCACTCATTGTTCCTTTTTTTCGAAGTAATTGGTTCTGAATACAGGTCATTGGCAACTTCAGCTGAAAGTGATTTATAATTGCAGTTACTTGTCGCTTAATTGCAGAATTGTTGCTTTTCTCAGTCACTAGTATTGTATTCCTAGAATAATTGCACTAAAAGAATAAGCTAAATGGAATGTGTTACTTCATGCAGCCTATTACTTAAGCGTTACAGCTCTGCTGTACAGTGCATTGAATAACAATATTCATAACTAAACTAAATTAGCTTAATTTGTTATGCGATACCCAAATATAAAAAGTCGATGAATCTTGGTGTCTCAAGTTCTATTCAAGAATTTGTGTTTAATGTGGCAAATCTGCGCTAGACTCATGTCTAAAATGCCCTCATTCAGTCATTCGTCCAGCATCCGTAGGTTAAAGCCCGCTATGGTGTTAACGTGCACAGGTATGTGAACATTTTGTGTTCGAATTCCTCCGCCAGTATGCAATAAGTCTTAAAGCAGAGCAATGTCGTCAATTTCAAAAACATTTGTATTTGATTGTTTATAGAAATCAACAGGTTATGTTTTCAGTTTTGTGTGTTATGTTCGATTTATTTTATACTCCGACAACCCAACTCGGTGATAGTTGGGAGTGTGTGAAAGTTTCCCCTACTTCAGCTTGCTAATTTGGCTCCGTTTCTTGATGAAGAATTACCACTATCCAAGGACTATGTCGTCGGGGGCAGGTCACGAGCAGCATGAATTCGCTACATCATATTCGCCAACATGAGCGTAGTAGAGCTCTGTCACACTGCTGCCAATCGGGATCTGTGCAGAAGATCTAAAGTCGGGAGAAGATACCGACGTCCTCCCTATTAACTAAGCAAATAATGATAATAATGATAAAAAATGAATGATAATACGATATACGAATAATAATGATAAAACGTTTATTGCTTTAATGCCCCAATATCCACATGTCAGTCGATGACATTGCCTTCACACATTTTCTAATGATGTCGCTTGTGCGACATTTAGCCCTACAAACACAGGAGCACAATACTCAACAAGGCTCGTGACACAGGCGTAGTACAGTATATGGTCACAATTTGCTCCTTGTTAAAAATGGTTTCAATATTGTCTCATGTAGAGTCGCGAAGCGGCTGTCTTAGTAATGTTGTCAACATGATGGTTCCAACTGAGTGTTTGGTTGAGCATCACTTCCAACAATCAACTGACTAACTGATGGAATGTCTGGCAGTTGTCTCACCGAAAAATTGGTGACCAATCTTATTCGCAAGGCGATCATCATATCTGTTAGCTGTTTTGAAGCAATTAAGTGATGTGGCATGTATAGGATTGTATTTCATTTCACAAAAGGAATATGGAGCTCCTCATAATTTCACACGCCATCTCACGTCCGGCTCCCAACAGTTGATGATGCAATACATGAGTCAGCATGCACAAGCATTGAGATCTCTCTCATCGCAAGCATTCGCATCCCAACTGCATAGACATCGGAATGATTCAATTATTCGCCTGTAATTAAGGGTCTTCTTGTACCGACTGTATTTGATTGATGGTTCTCCTGATGAGTATTACTACACAGTTGTAATGAAAGTATTAACCGAACTGAACTTTTGGTGCTTGTCGCTGTAGTGCTTGGGCGACACTTTCCCACGAACTGCTCAGTCGCTCATGTCAGACGAATAGTAATGTGTTGAATAGCGAAAGTGTTATCAGTCTGTACTCTATGGCAGTTTCAATGACGCATCACGTTAGTAGGCGTTGTCTTTCTGCATTTAGTGTCCGATGTAGCATCATACCGAATGTTAATTAGATTAAAATGACTTTCCCATCATTTTCAATTGAAGTACATTCACTCTCAGACATAGCACGCGCACTTTCATTCTTTCGATCTGTTCATTCGCGGTCGGGAAAGGAAAGGATCAATCAAGAGAATCGTCTAGAATAGCGCGCCTACTTTCATTATGCGCGTTTGGCTGCGTGGGATAGAGGACAAGCTAACTTTAGTTCCCACTTTTCCGTCCTCCCTTTGACTTTGGTTTGCTGTTTTGTTTGTTTTCATAGAGATCGTTATGAAACTCTGTCAATTTCACTCAACTTTTTTTGAAGTTTTCCGGAACTGAAATTTATATGGTTATTCCAAGATCATGCCTTCCATAGTGAAGCAAATTTAAGACATTGCCACTGTATTTGGCAATTTTGCTGATAATAATTATTTTGTAATAAATTCTATTCATTGAATGTCACGTCGGAAGCTGGTCTCATGTAAGGTCAGAAATCAAGTTTTCATCAGTCTGGAGGCTGGATAGTGGATAAAGTTGTAGGCGAATATCTCCTTATTTGTTGTCGAAGAAGAAGCCGGAAAAGGGAAATGTAAAAAAGTGGAGATTTCGGAGCCAAGAATTCAGATGGATGGTAATGAAAAAGCAACAAATTCTCAGACACTATGCATTTCGCATGCCTCCGGTTTGCATGATCAGTCACGTAATGAATTCAACAAATACTTAGCAAAATTCATCACGTGATCTTGCATGTCTGTAGTATGCGAATTGCACAGTGTCTGGGAATTTACTACTTTTCCTGCCATTAAGCTGGATTACCCTGTCTCCTACGCCTTAATCAAACAAGTCAGGGTTAATTCAAATATGCGGACTATGATAAATGTAGAAGAAAAAGGATTTTTCTCATGTTGCTACCCACATGAATTCTTTACCAGACAGCCTTAAGATGTGTAGATATCAACAGGTACTTTTGAATCGGTTATCAGCTGAAGCAAAGTTAGCGAAGATAACCTGCCCTAAATGAGTAATCACTCGCTACTATCTAGCACTCAACACAGGCTATATTTGATTGCAGGTATATCTACTTCATTTATCCGAAAAATTCAATGGTCAGGAAATTTCTATTCTCATTATAAGCTGTTCTGAACTTGAATGCTAAGTTATTTGAAACAATAAGATCCTACAAATTACATTTAGTTTTAATACCAGTTCATTCAAACATCTTTTATATTTGTGAATATTTAGGAATTGGAATAATTCTTGTATGAATATCGATATCTTTCAAAACATCCTTCATGAAATATAATTATTAAATTTCGTCATTTGCGAGAATTGTGGGATTTTAAGGAAGGTTGTCAATTCAATCTCGTAAGCTATGTGATGCTAAGGAAGACAATGCATTGATATTGCAAAGAAACATAACTTCAAAGGAAAATGCGTGAAAGAAAGGGAAATCAACTAATGCGATGACTGGCATGTCAGATAATTTGCGTTGACTTCTAATCAATTCAGAAATGCCACGTGTACACATTGTGCAGGTGTATGTTGCGCTATGTGAAACAGATAGACGATATACTGACTGACTACTAATTTCAAGCGGTATTTTGACTGCCCTATTCAATACATTAAGTCCGGCAGCCAGAACGTGTTTCTGCAGTGAGCGAGGCCGAAAATGACGCTTTCACAGTATGATGGACACCCGGGGTTATTAAAGGTTCCTGCTCTTGTAAGACAGGATCAAATAAAAATACATGTAAATCCAATTGGAAGCAGTTTGAATTCTTCTTTTTAAAAATGAGATTTTGTATGTTTTCGCTGATTAAGTGAAAGGTACTAGAGTTATATTTTTCGTCATGGAATGTCTTAAGGATATGGTCATTCGTGTGTTAATTAGTGCTGTAGTCGTAGGGTAACTCACGGTAACGCCGCTATGCCACTGGTTTTTCATTTTCTACAGCGTTACCCAGCTGCCTACACAGAAAGAAATGATGAAATTTCTACTATTTAACGTTGTTTTACGAAGTTCCAAGCAGCGTTACCCCACTGATGAATCTTGTAGTGCAGCACTGGTGCTCGTGTGCCTTTGTCAATAAATCTAAGCTCATTCAAATTTAGCAGGCATCTAGGTTTGCAAGCACTATGTTTTGGCCAATTTTTGCCACATGTAGCCACTTTCTTACATACATCACCCATCAGAAATATGATGATAACACATAAACATGAAAGAAAATGACTTGAAGAAGTCTCATGCCAAAATCCATGGCTCTATACTTAGTACTTTTTACGCAAACAGAGATAAACACAGACAATCTCATTTTCAAAGAAAACTTCAACCTGCTTCTCATTGGATTTGGATGTGCTTTTCTTTAATCCTGTCTTACAAGAACAGGAACCAGGTAAGAGCTCGGCAGACGCACAGAATTGTTATGGCCGTGGAGTGTACATCAGTCTGTGAAAATCTCTTTTTCGGCCTCGTTCCCTGTAGAAACTCGTTCTGGCTGCCGGAAACAAAATGTTGGCAAAGTATGCACTCACTAGTCGTTCTGATAAGTAGACATGTATTTTTTGCACCTTTGCGATGATCATTTTGATGATATAGTAATAGGATGCTAATTTCGGTGGAGATGACTTCAAAGGGAAGCCACAAATACACTCTTCCGTTGGAGCCCCGCGCTTGTCCTTACAATTTCGTGTGGCTTGTCACGCTTCCAGGTGAAGTTGTCGTTGTCAACTGGGATTAAGCTTGACACATGAGGCCACTATCGTGCCCGACTGATTGGCGCCAAGCGATTTGTTGACCGACAGGCCTTGTTGCTGCTATGATGAGGTTGGGAAACGCATTTATCTTGTGATTGCCTCGTGCCTTTTTTGGGAGAGGACATATTGGAGACACGGCGATCAGGATCGCGCTAACTCTCATCTGGTTCCATTGGTGCCCCACAAAGTCTAGCGGCAGATGTGCCAACATTTCATCTCAGACATGGCAAGGAGATGGACGACGCGGGAATCTGTACACAGAAGAATGTGTAAAATAGTTACATTCGTATTTACTTGTTCATTATGATGTTGCTGTCTTTGGTCGCTTGTATGTGTCCTTGAGGCAAGGATTAGACGATTTAGCAAGGGATCTGTGAACCGAAGTGCATTCATTTCTACCTTGTCAACGTTTTCTACATCACACACACACGGGATTTTGATGTAGCAGAGATGAGGATGACTGGAAAGAGGATAGAAGGAGAAGAAAGATGCAACAGTGCTGCTTGATATCAATCGGCTTTGAGCTGAGTTCCCACCCATAAACGTAGTGATATGTATAATTCACCCAGTGAACCGACATCTTGCCGTTCAGATTCTATTAGCTGCGGAGATTTTTGTCAGTTTTCAAATGCGTACAGAACCGGCACGACGATATTAGGTCACAATTCCGAGTATAAATGTGCACTGTGTAGCAAGCAATAAGATGTGAAATTGTGAATTTATTCTGAAGTAATTAGTTCTCATCAGTAGGACTGCACTCCGAATAAGCAGAACTGTTCTTACGTTAAGGCAGAACGATCAAATTCACCTATCTAATTTACTGTATTTGTTGTTATTTTCTATTTATTGTATTTTGACTTGTTAGGTAACATTTGATGGCGAATTACTTTAATTAAGGCGTACATGAACCTTGTATTGCTGCTATATGACTTGGGTTGGTAATTTGACGATATATTCATGCAAACTTTTCATTGATTGACACAAGCATTTATATATATAACCCAGAAATTCAGACCTGGGGACTTGAATGTTAGCGTACACGTACGTTGAAAGGTGCAGGAAAATAACTTACTGCACTTCAATAACTGGTCTTAATTTACTAAGGTGTGGTATTTTCCCCACAATTATGATAGGAAATTAACTAGGTATGAATGTTGCAACTTGAAATGGACATGTTCATAGGCATCTCTCCCTCCCTAAAGCGGAGTTTCAGCTTTTTTGGGTCCTGCATGTTGAAATAAATGATTTGAGGTTAAGGAACTTGGCCATGCTCGGTCAATGATCTATCAAAACCTTTATAGCAACTCGTTTTATTGTTAAGCACTTTTGCTTATGCTTGCTTGATTATGTTTTCGATATTGTGCATCAAATTGAATTAAGAATTTTTCCTTGATTAAGTGATATAAGTGCTTTGTCTTACTTTTTACATCCACATTCATTGCATGTCCTTCCACGTAAACTTTCAGGAATATAAATTTGTAACAATGATAAAGCGAAAGGTAAATAGAAAAGTGGCGAGTTGTTAGAAGACGAGTGACCGACATTGCGTCCAGACTTAATTATTGATTTTTGTGATGTTTCCTAGTCCTTCACAGAGAGAATGGAATAAATAAATAAATCATTCAAGGTCAATTAATTTTGATCATCCGCGGTGGACGAAACGTTTGGATTTTATTGGTTGAATTCTAATTAAATGTATTGGTATAAAAAGGCAGACACAGCTTATCGACCCTTTGTCGAATATTGAAAATTCACCTCCCGTACAACGCTGTCAATTTTGATAGTCCGTGTTGTATGTGTAGTCATAGTCAGAGTAATTTGAGAGATGCTATTGGCATTGTAAGTGAAGTTTCCTCCATATTCGACGCATATATCAAAGATTCTGTTCGGTGATGTGTGCTGATTGACAGGAAGAATGTCTGGTCTATGCTTAAAGTATCTAATTTCATTCTTACTCTATTTGTCTCACGTTGCCAAGTTATTCCTAACTGGTCGCAGTGGTCGATCTGCGATTCACTACTTCAGTTTAGGTTGGTGATTACTAGTGAAGCACGTTAACAATCATTCAACTTCATGGTGTGACGTCGATGAAGTCTAATGAGTTGACCATCATTGACTATGGTTGATTATCCGGTCACATGGAACGGTTTTACAGTAAACCATTGACTTAAAACTTGCCGAAATCTATAAATCGTCTTCTTATCAGAAAATTATTTCCAGTTACTTACTCTACCCTGAAATAATGCGAAAATTTGGCATTTCGTCTGATTGTGCAACATAGCTAGTGTTGACCACATAATAAAATCGACCACATACATTCAATGATTGATTTTTCTAAATCTCTAATTACCCATAAGCTGAATAATTGGACAGCAGCTTAAGTTAAAGATAAACACTGATCAGGCCTCTTTCGCACTCATTGTAACACCTGATAAGCAATGCGTATAACATTTATGAATGAAACCGTACTCTAATTTATCGAACTTTCTCAAGGCCGCATTACATAAAATATTTTAGTGTTTCTGGTCTCAATTTTTTTTGAATGCAATCGATGACCTCACGATAGATCGTTGGTGGTGTACCAACTACGACTGTTCGGTAAGAAACCAAGTTTCAAAATTGAATCGAACTACAATACATGATAAATCAATTATTAGATGCTATGAAGGTAATTCATTTTGTTTATATGCGTCGATCCTCTCTGTAGAGTTTGTCTAACATATGGTTTCTTCATGGTCTTTAGCATAATTCCTCAAACCATATTACTTCACAACACTATCATCAATCAACGCTATCCGAATGTTCTCCGAGAGATAAGTCCTTTGATCTTAATGTATAACCACAATCTTCTAATGATAAAAGTTGTGGAAGCTTATTATTCATCTTTGCTAAAAAATGTCAATTGTTATCAAATCCTTCATTTCCTTAATTTTGGAACTAATCATACAGTGATGCAAAGGTACTAGTAATCAGCTATAACGGTTTCTGCGACCGAAGAGGAGGATATTCTTATTAGAATCACTACGGTAAAATGGATATATTGCTCCTAAGGAGAAAAAGGGAAGCCTTTTTAAAAACTTCCGTGGAATATGAGAAAAGACGTATAGATCCAGTTGACGTCATTGCACCATGTCTGCTTTCGTCTGGGTTCTTTCTCAATCATAGTCATTGTCACTGTGTAAACCACGCCGTAATTGAACATAAAACCGGCATTTTGAGAAAGTTATGTGGTTGGTGAGAGCTTTCGATCGGTCGCCATGAGAGACCGTTCTAATGATAGTGAGTCGACAAGTTAGAAATTACAATCTTCAGTAATTGCTGTTATCCGCTACTGTTACTTAATGCCGCTACCGCTTACTGTTACTGTAATACTGATTATCCGCTAAATTGAATAGATCTTGCGAGATTGCCTATATCGTGCAAGGAATGTTTAATCAAATTCATTTGTTCATGAAATTGTAATCCGTCTTAATCGTTAATTTCAAGGCATACATGAGCATGAATGTGCAAAGAATTCGCGTCATCAATAATCGACTTCAGAGACTCCAATGCTGGAAAATGTAAGCGACTGTTCGATTTTGATTTGCTGCAATTATTTCTGTTTGACGTCCCCAATTCTGATCACATAGACTTCATTCGTATTTTCTCATTATTTTGACCAATAATCTTCGGCATGTCTGGACTCTTATGATTTTGACAGTCTCTATTTCCATTTTATGTCTCTCTCTTGTACAGTAGAATTTCTTATTGATTATTTTGTTCTGTGATTTGCATAAATCTGTGCTTGCTTGAATTTCTCAGATAGTCTGTGTTCTCATGACGAGAAAGAACGTCATCTCACAAAACGATTTTTCGAAATATAACGAAATTATTTTCTACTATTTAGAAATATACCTGAAAGAATTTTTGCTACCATTTCCTTGTAGAAATGGATGTGTTGAGATAGCAGATTTCAATAATCTTCAAATGCAAAATGTACTTTTGCGATTTTCAAGTTTTCCCAGTGCATTGACTGTCTTCGGATATGTATAGTCATTTCATAATTCATAAGTTTCTCAATGAATGTACCATTGTGATGTTTACTCAGTTGACACTCATATAAATTTCGTCGTCAAGACTACCCTCGCTAGCAGATAATACAGTCAGTCAGATAGTCATTCGTCTTTGATTTCCTACAAAAGTAATTATCATATATTCCGTGTGATTATCGGTAGTTATATGCATCAAGGTTACTTGTTTTGAGTACGGTTTGACTGCGATCTTGTGTCTTCGTCTCACGTGCTGTGAATGGGAGATGTTGACATTGACATGCTTCAACTGGAATGGGAGGAGAGGTGACAAGCTAGATTGTCGATGAATCAAAATTTCAATTTGATCCTAGAATGTCTTTGCTACAAGTTGACTGCGCAATTATGAATATGTGACAGTCGCCTGAAAATGAGGTCCAAATGAGTCATCATTAGCAATCCATCAATGTGTTGGAAATTGTACCGAAGTTTACACATTGGAAGCAGGTTGTCATTGTATTTGATATCTGTTTGTTTCCTTTCCCTCGACCTCGAGTCTGTGTCCTCAATCAGTTCGCTTGTATTGACGTATAATTAGAAATTAGAAACGTACAATATATCTAAAGTCATGTCTAAGTCAATGGTGATGGTGTTTTGACAGCCAGTCAGATGACCTCGGCCTTCGGCTGAGTATGAGCGGAGCGATAAATTTCATTACATTGTCACTTCGATGCCGATGTTGCGTCAAGAAATCTTTCACTCACGTTATGTTGCTTCAATGTGTGTACTACACAGTATTTAGAATGAAATTAGTTGATGAAATTTTTGGGGGATTTACTAAATCTGTCGTAAAATAATGATAGTAGTGATCATGCTGTGTCAGTCTGACCTTATAAGTGACTGACAATTCAAAATCAGACGACGTGGGACTCAAACTGGAGCAACGATGACTAATTGTGAATTGTGATCATACAAGGTTTAATGGCAATTCTTTCTCTATAAACAGGGTTACTTAGTTTTATGTGAATTGCAAGCATATGCATGCATGCATGCTTATTATCACTATATTATCTAAGCTTATTACTCGATAAAAATAAATCAAAATGTCTATTTACGTTCAGATCATTTCCCATCATGTACATGTGTTCAAATTGTGTTCTCCGTGGCACACTGGTTAAGTGCTTGGCCTAGCGATCTTTTGGTCATGAGGTCGGGCCCGAAACTGTCACTGGAAGTCGTCAGGACTGCCATCCGAACTAACAGATCACAACGCTCCAGATTAAAGTCTGCCTTAGTCAGCACCGTCCAAGCCCCCAGGAAGGGTAGTAGTGACGATAAAAGTTTCATTTTACATAAGTTATAGTCATCTAGGTTGAGTATGCGAAGCTATTACTAAATGTGGCTGAAATTTAATCTAAATGTTGTGTTTGCTGATATTAAGATGCTGAGAAAATTAAGTCTGAGATATACAGTTCTGAGTTATACACATGAGGTCAGGATCTTAAGGCAGTCTACTGCAAAAATTATGGCCCAAGACTTATTTCTTCTCAGCAAAGTTAGGTCTGCTTCCCATTGAATTTGCATTGTTTATTCTTTGATGCTGTCTGGCAATAAGAGTCGCATATGATGGTGTTCGTATCAGCCGCAAGGTGTACACCATTCAGCTGGAGTCTCATTTTCAGCCTCGTTCCCTGCAGGAACTCGTTCTGGCGGTATCTCTGGCGCAGTAGTCCTCATTACATGGAATATAATTTTTTCATAAAACAATCGTGAGGCATCCTGTCATACCAATACATTATTGCGGTTGTGATTGCGTTGAATTAGCCCGTTAGCATGTGCAATAAGATGAAATTAATGTAAGCATAGATATCCTACGTCGTGCTATGCGCTTAAATGTATTAAACTTGAATTATGAAATTTCCAATTTACTCGCATGATCATTATAATCATTAACAGCTTGCATTCTTTTATTGAAAATCGTATATATATATATATATGATGATCAAAATAACCGAATATGTGGACATGAAGACAGAACACATGATTGGATTTCAAACAGTAGTTTCTTGAAATGAAATGACCACTCCTTCTATTCGTATAGAAAGGATCAATAATTCCTGATTTTAGTGTCATACTGGTTGAAGTAAAAATTCACCTTCATTCAAAAGCACTGAGAATTTAGCGAAGAAACATAGTAACCGAACATATTCGGATTTCGGCAATTGATTTCTCATTCGTCCCTAATATAATGGCATATTAAACTTATGAACCTATTTGGGCCAACCTCCACGCACTACGTACTGTAAGAAAAACTTTTCAGGCTAAAGTTTTTCCGTGTTGTCAAGAATGTTTCTGTGATTTGAATTATATTTTTGAGGCTTCTCGTGGACAGTTGCAACAAGACCATTTTGTACGAAGACCATTTTGACCTGATACCATTTAATGATTTACGCTGATTGCCACAAATTAAAATAAATTGATTCCTAAAGCTTCCAATTAAAATTGCAAATTAATCCTTGTTCCAATCAGCACGTTTATAATTCAAAGACAAAACATACCTCGGAGGTATACTTTCGCTGAAATCAGGTGAATTCTGAAATTCAATAAATAACTTATCGGATATAGTTAATGTTGGCAGAATGCAAAGGAGTTTACTTGCTCCTATTATAGTTTATCATGCTGAGACTAATTATCTGTCCATCCAATTTTCGGTTGAATTCTGGTCGTTTTACTTGAACTGTCTTTAGTATCACATTATAATTCATCACATACGTGCGCTACATCAATTCCATTGAATTTGCTTGTTGTAGTATCGGCACCAGAAAAGATGATGTGCAAGTTATTTGTGTCAAAAATGTGGCAGACTAGTTGTTGTAGAAGATAATATATTGTCAAAGATGAAAAGAATTACAGAAATTGTTATCTATGGTTAAATGGAAGAAGAGTTTTATTTAACGTTAATTTCAGTTCATTGAACAGTTGACAGAAAGACTATGTCATGATGTGCGCTGCAACTATGATGACGGGTACTGGTTGAGTGGTTGACAAGTATTCTTATGGACCGAAATTCATTACAACCGGCTTCTTCAGTCACGCTTGACGTGCGATTAAAACTGCTATGACATTGAAGATTTTAGATGAGATAGGACACTGCAACTTTATCTTCCGAAGTAATCTAGCTGTCATATATTGTAATTGTACTGATCAGATACATTTTCCCTTGTGTATTTGGGTTAAAATTTCCTTGTTCTTTCCTTATCTAAGATCAGGCAGTCATGTGAATCAGATATGATACAATTATCTGTGAAATACTGGTGTTAATATGACCTAGAACTAATAAACATAATTGTGCTGATGTGGTATCACATTAAAAAGTGATGCTGCATTGACCTGCACCTTAATTATTGTATTCGTACCCATTGACATGAAAGATCAATTTTTATTGTCTTTGAAATTTGAGGTCATTTCAACTTAATGAACGCAGTCCAAATGCAAACAAACATATGTCGTTCTTCCTTTTAAGGAAAGTTATGAAGTTTCGCACTCCGGGAATGATCAACTTAGGAATATCTTTGATTGTAAATGGATCACTCATTTCTAAGATCTGGAAAATGTGTTGCATAGTTTTCTGATTTGGCAAAGACAGAACTGTAAAATTATATCTGATTGTATGAATCTGTCAGTGAATTTCATTTCACTCCCAAGATTTGGTGCAACCATGCTTCACCATCACTCTTGTCAGTTTAGGTATGTATTCGAACAATTTAATGTAATATCTGGATTTAGATATCAATTAATTCAGAATTATTGAAACTGATCGAGGTAGCTATGACTCTGTTGTTTCAGAATTCATTCTTTATGAGCTGTGTTCGTGTTGGATGTCTAAGAGTGTTAGATAAATGATTTCATTCATTGTTCTAGAATCCTTTCCAGTGCGCATTAACTTGGTGTCCTGATTTTTTAACATCCGGTTTGTAGAAGTGCTCATTCTTGTTCCGTCTGTGTAGGATCTGTAAAGCAAATTGATGCGTCATAGATTGAGGAAACGTTGGTATTATTTTAACTGCCCGCCCTCGGTCGTGTGACATCCGTTGTTATTGTGTTCAAGGACACAGGAAATGACAGATAGTATTCACGCCGTTTGAGATGTGATTTTGATCGGATTCGTAGTGTTCGTAGCTGTGATATGAAGTCCCATGATGCGTTGTTGAAGGTATGTAATGAGTGCATGAAATTTGCTATAATCTACAAGGATTTACGCAGAATGGCGGCCGATCCCGGGAAAGCGAATTAAGCCTTTGAATAGCTTCGACGAGTATTTTGTGTGATTTTTGCCATTCGTGCAAAATAGTAGCAGAGTTTGAGGCGAGTATTGAAAACGGTGTAAATATAAGCGCATCTTTGTAGCAAGACATTTGTCTAAATTCATTTAACAGAGGCAGTTACTTCCATTTTTGAGTTACCTTGTCGGTGATATGATGCTGTACAGTGCACTATGTCACGAGTTCACTTTTTTTCTTTTATAAAGATAAAACTCTTGGGATTTTGATGAAATCGATCAGGAATTGATTGGCATCATACATTTGTTTTGTGATACGTCAGCGTTTAATCGATTCACATTATAGCCTCGGATAGCATTGTTACCTACCCATCGTAATCAAATGAACCATCACTTCCGATTCGCAATGTCTCCTTTCCAAAGTCGGGTGTGAACAAGCCGAGATAGGCGAAACGTCGTCCTGCGGGTTTTTATAAAAAATTGAAGTTGCATCCGATGAAATCTCATTTTGATTATCTGATTAATAATCAAATGAAATATATAGTAGCCATCTATTTTTTTCGAAAAATTGTGGAAAGGAACTTTCCATCAATATCTCCATTGACTTAATATAGTTGAGACAAAATTCAGTTCGACCGGGAATCAAAAAGCCAAAATGTCAGATCGGCATCCTGACCTGCATATGAATTTGTTAACTTATTGCCTTGATGATAATTCGGAGCATCCACCGATGCGTCGACAGCTAGCAGCTTTACTGTTCTGCAGGTTTTGTAGTGGATTATGAATGCAAAATATCATCATAGTTAATTCATAGCAAATTTCTGTAATTTTATATGTTATCTTGTTATTTCAGGTGCGCAATTTGCAACCGAAAACGGACTACTATTTCTTGGTCAGAGCTTCGAATATTCATGGATTAGGACGACCTTGCCGTATTCGTGATACAATAAAAACATTGCCAAAGCGTACTTTGTTGCCTGGAATTATTATGAACAAGCCCTCAATTGTCAAAGTAAGTTGGAATATAGTTATCGTATTTATTATTGTAGTCTCATGACTTCGTATCACATTTCATTCATGTCTCAGCGTTGAAAGAAATATTTCCTATGAAATTTGTGTAGACTCTGATTGTCATAATGCTCCGACGAGATGCAGCTCAAAATCACACAGAATGGAAGAAAGTAAACAATCCGACAATTTAACAGACCGCTAATTTATTTGAAGTTTTGAAATCAGAATTTAATTGAATATCACACGTCTAATAACGCTTTAACCGCAGACGGGCAGTTGGTTAATTGTTTTTCTGTATAGCTTCGTCTTCCAATTTGTTGAATGACTTCATTCAGGAAAGCCGACATTTTCAAACTTGGTTCTATCTATCAATTTTCTACTCTTTGCAATCATTTTTCATATTACGAGATGATTCGTACATTTAAGACAATGTGGAGAACATCAGTTCCATTAGGTATTAATATGAATGATTATCTGAATGGGAGATAAACTGAAAATTCTCTCAACATGTTAGATTTTGCGTCTTATCAAGATGAACTTCATTTCACTTCATGCGATTGATGATGGCGAATTAATTAATTGTATGATTTGATTGTTCGACAACATCACGTCTAATAAAGTCTAAATCGAATATGTTGAAGAATATTTTCCTTCCAAATCTTATTAGTGATTTGAATTCAAAATTGTGGTGATAGATAGTAAGTGATGATATGTCAGTTGTGAAATTATTGACAGTGTTACTCAGCAATTTTGAACTACCGTATATATTCGCCTATAAGTCGAGTTATTTTACCCAAAATTCATTCCAAAAGTAGGGGTCTCGACTTGTAGACGAGTTCCGTTAAATTTATAGCATTTTTCTTCTGTTACCACAGTTACCAGTGCGCGCGCAATATTCAATACATCGCTATTCATATTCATCGGCTGCTACTCATACCAGTACTTAGCTCAGACACAATAATCATGCCGAAACGACAACGAATATTCTATATCTATCTGTTCCCAGACGATGTTGACTGGCATGACTGAATGGTGCTTTCGTTATTCTGGACTGTGCTAACAATGTGATCGTTCTTTTTGTCTCAATATTTTGCCATACAGGTAGGTATACCGGGGTAATTAAAATTATTATTGACGAACTTGACTCTACAAAAATTTCACCTTTTCATCTCGTCTTATAGGCGGGCCTATGGAAATATACCAGTATTTGGGCGGCAAAGTCGGGGGGTCAACTTATAGTCGGATCGACCTATAGGCGAGTATATACCAGGGCTGGGGTGTCGTGCTTTTTTTGACCGACACCGACACCGGGTTCGAGCACGACACCGGATTTTGAAAAGCACGACACCGACACCGGATAATAATAATAATAAAATTGACTGAATTGCCCGACTTGTCTTTACTTTTGCTTTGTTTTGTGTCCCTGACTTTCTTTTTTTCGCTGTGTGTTGATGGAAATAAAGGTTATTTCTCATAATAATAATAATAATGCTCGAAACACTACAGGTCATGCACTCCTTTCAGGAGACCTATGATCACGAAAAAACATCATTTTCTAAACAAACTGCTTTTCTAATAATAATGACAACAAAATGACTCTGAAATTGAAAGTGATGCGATGAATAATGAACAATGCTTATGAAACGTGGTGAAACAATGGATATGATGACTAATTGAATAAACAGTGAATGATGACAAAAATGAAGATGCTTATTATGATTACATGTGATAAGGTGATACCGTACCACTCAAAACAATTGATAGGCTTAAAACAATCAAAAACACTCAAAACAATTGATTCAGCAATCCACTCAGTTCATTCCCAATTCGTGTGAAGGAAGAGCCTTCCAGTCCGTTTTAGTGAAAATATGACTATTTGCAAAGAGAAGGAAATCCTTGTGCGATAAAACAATTTATTTTTTTTTGCCCTAAAAATCACGACACCGACACCGACACCGGGAAAAGGTCACGACACCGACACCGACACCCCAGCCCTGGTATATACGGTATTATTTATTGTAGGAAAATAGTGTCAACTTCATCTTGGTAGTATTATTATTTAGATAACAATAAATGCATGTAAAATATGCACTGCCTGCTCTCAGTCAGATGTGACGACTAAGGATTAAGCTCTCCACTTTTATACATCAATTTCCTTCATAGTTAACATGGTTAGGATAAATTTCATTTTAGTCAAATTTCCCTGACTACATGGTGGTTCATTAGCTCAGTCGGTAAAGGACCGCAATTCGTCCGGAAAGTCAGAAGGTCCATAGCTCGAGTCAGTGCGCCTTGGAGTTACCATCTTTCTCTCTGAAACTCAAACATGGTGACAGGTGCCTACGTGCGAGGACTATCTCACTCTTAGTCTGCTAGATGGCTCCGTGCCTTTCGGTGAAACTGAGTAAACACTTAATCTTCCATATTATTTCATGAGATTCTTGAGAGTTAGCCATGAACTGGAGTCATGAGATCTTAGGAAAGCTCGTGCACTGAAATTCGTGAATAGATGTGAGCAGAATGGCCTTCAATGGCATTCGCTTATACCTGATCGCTTACAACGCACTGGTCACTTTCGTTTGCCACATCTCGACGTCCCGGCGCATGCATTCCTTTGTACCGGCTTGGTCGTGTTTTATTTCAAATGATGTTCTATACAATAGTTTGTCGTGACTTTATCAGTCTTACTAAGTTCCACGTTGATCATTCTGTGTCATTGTAATTGAAATCCTTTGATTTCTATTGGATATGAATAAACGCTTACTTACTTACTTACTTAACTGCTACTGTGACAATAGTTATAAGACATTTTATCAGTACCTGATTAGGTTGGCAAGCCGCAGAAAGCTATCAATTTCGTCTTTCAACCTTTGATATGTTGTCGCCTGTTATATTCAGATTTCAGCTACCGGTTCTACGACACCAAGGATTTCTGATGAATCTGTATGCATGCGAAATGTCCGAGTATATTCATTATGATAATTTGTTATATCAGAATTCATCTTTAAAGAAGCCAAAGATTATCTAACTGAGAAAATATTTTGAGATTATGTCTATCATGAATTTATTAGATAAAGATTTTACATGAGGCATAATAATGACTTTGAAAATTGTGCATGTATTTTTACATCAAGCATACTAAAATTACCAAAGTTAAATAATCAAATCCTAGGGCATATCTCGAAGTTTTTCATCAGAAACATGCTCTTCTTTTTGACGTGAGACTCTGCATTTATCAAATTATTTAGATGTGCAACATTGTGTAGTACCTGTTAAACGATATGACGATGATTCTGGCAGGCGAGAGCGAATTCTTTGTCGGTAAACATCAAAGGTAGACGTATGGAATGCACACTTAAAAGAAAATTTGTTAACGATCTACTTTTTTGCTCATTGTATGATATTTGGGACTTGGATGGATCATGTTGCACGAACACAAAATATGGCTATCCCATTACGGTGAATGAATCATTGGAGAACCAGTTTGAAATCTCTTATGTGTGATTAAAATCAGATTCCTGTGTGCTTTTTCTCAACTCGCTATTTGTGTATTCATCGCAACCTTATATTTGACTTGTGCTAAATGAGAACATATTTTCAGACACGATATAATCATGTCTGCTGTGTGAGAAATTTCATCTCGCTGAATTAAGTTATCTGTCGATGGAGCATGGTGCTTCAAGATCAAGAAATCAGTATTTATGTCTCTTGGAATTGAATGCCAAATGCGGAGTTTGATTTAAAGTTCAAAGAAATGAATCGCTGACATCCATGTTAGAAGCATGGCTTAACTAGACCCGTGAAAGTCTCCATGAAGAAATGTCATGAATAGATTCAAATAGCTTGATACTTGAGCATGTTATATCTTTCATAACACTTTTCTGCCTTATTTGATTTCAATTCGCGATCTACTTGATACAAATAAACAGTATAAACTTTGATTAAGTTGAATGGTGATTATCACCGAGTTAAACACGATATGTAGATTGATAAGACAGGTCATTGGCAGTCATGGTTGTCGGCAGTACTGCTGGTTCAAAGACATACCGATGACTAAATGGCAAATTAATCTCTCAGGAGCCGAGAGTGAGCATGACATTAATACGTAAATTATAGTTGACTAGCCGCTTGCAGCAATCTGTTCTTAATAATCATATCCGTCAATCGAATGATTGTCATTGACCACTGAAATAGTCATCGCTTTCTTTTGTCAATGACAAAGAATGACAAAGAAAAACATTATTAAAACTCAATAATCTAAAATTGAAATTTCACAAGATTGAAGGTGAGCTCTGGTAAGGTGTAATTCGATTATTTATTGCTGGTTTGAAGAAAGAGTAATCACCTGGCATGGAGAAGTTGTCCAGCCATAACAATGAAGGAACAGTGGACGTTAAGCGTCTGCCGAATTAATTAAATCAAAATTTAGAAAGAGGCATAGTAATAGCTGCCAAATGTGCACGATCTCGTCATTTTCTCGAACTTGAATAAGACTTTAAATAGTAAATGTTGATTGAATGGTATATTTCAATGAATGAATAATTCGTTAGCTGATCGATTGAGGACTAACTAACCGGACTCGAATTCTTGTTTTCCATCGTCCACGACAACATGATAATTTTATCAAAGCTAGCAGAAAAGCAGCATGATGAAATTTGATTTATTCAAGGTGGCTACAATGTGAACCGCAAAATGATATTGAGTGATGACATGATCAGCAAAGAATTTTTAGAGATGAAATGAAGGCCAAGATTTTGGTGTGAGTCCAGTGTCAAACTTTTATCGAAATTTCAACCTGTGATTGTCTCCAAATTTGTTTCCAGTGCCATCAAACGAGCAAGAACGAACTAACGTGCTTGTTCACGTGTTTAATGAACGAATGGAACTGACCATGCTGATGTAAGAATAACGCAGGTCCTTTTTTTATCTGTTTTGTCTACAGTTGGCATGGGCAGTCATTGGCCCTTGAGTTATGTTTCAAAGTGACTCACGCTGCCACTTGGGCTGCGTGTCCTCTTTTTATTGGTGGTGGCAGAAAGTTAAGCGACTCTCTCAGTTGAACCAAAAGTCCAGACGTTCCCTTTCTATGTCATCTTCTAATTCTATCGAACATCAGGTTCAATTTCAAATACAAAGATCGGAACAAAGACAGGCTGCATAATTTAATGATTCAAGCAAGAAAATTCATTTAAGGAAAGAGAAACTTGGGAGATGCCATTTCCTGCTTTAAGAGTAAAGACTTCAGATATACTGTAGTTACGATTTTCAAAACATAGAAAGAAAAAGAGCTACTTTTTAAGATTGCGATCAATGAGTGGTTCGTACAGTGATTGAATGAGCGAACTCTCTAGCCGTATTAGTGCACTGCTTGCATTTTATCACTCATGTTATCCGAAAACCAACTGTTGTGGTTGCCTTCGTAATGTAGCATTATTTTTGCTAAGGCATCACATAGCAGTCTGATCCACAATTATTCCACATTTCATTTTATCTCTTCATTCCTTGCAGGCGGTCCGTGTTACAAATCTTCGGCTTCAGGTGACCGGACACGACACAATGAAGGTGATGTGGAACGTCAAAGGACTGGACAACTACTTGCGAGCTGTTTCCGGCTTCGTAGTTCGTTACAAACCTGTCATGCTGACGCATTGTATCCTTGGTCAACAAGAAGGGATCGTGTCATACACATATTGCAGTCTCAAAGCTCCACTCTTCACTCAACTGAGTCGTGAATTAAGTCAGAACGGTTACTCATTCCTAAAGGAAACAAGAGAACTTCGACAGACTGTCCAAGAGCATGTTTCAAGGCAAACTTCTCGTGTGGCTACTATCATCAAAGGTCTTCAACCTTTCCACTGTTATGAAGTTGACGTCGTTCCTTTCTTTTACAATCAGGATTACGGCCGAATTCTTGGTCGTGTTTCAGGAGGACGCAAGGCTCTTACCTATGACTCCGTACCGTCGAAGCCGCCAGTCAGTATCGCAGCCAAATGGCTCACTAACACTTCTGTGGAATTGCACTGGGGACCTCCTCCTTTAGACAGTCGCAACGGCGTCGTTACA
This sequence comes from Prostheceraeus crozeri, assembly GCA_907163375.1. Classification (NCBI taxonomy): domain Eukaryota; kingdom Metazoa; phylum Platyhelminthes; order Polycladida; family Euryleptidae; genus Prostheceraeus; species Prostheceraeus crozeri. Next base: position 92,760 of record CAJQUW010013411.1, read on the forward strand.
GGCTATAATATACACGTCATCGGCAACGAAACACGTTTCAATAAGTTGGTGAAAACAAATAATTCAGTCTACTCGGTCAACTTGCGAGGCATGAATCCCCGTATTGCATATACTATTCACCTTGCTGCCCTTACATGCAAGGGAGAAGGTATTCGTAGCATGGCTCTCAAACTCAGTCCCATTCCTGAATCAAGTGGCAATCACTTTCTTCGGGAGCCGTGGTTTATCGGAACAATCACTGGATGTGGTGCCCTTTGGCTTGTCCTCTGCATCATCACTATTATTGTGTGTAAACGCTACATGCAGCAGAAGCGGCTGCCTTACAAACCTGTTCTCCCTGCCTACTCAAATGGCACTTTAAAGGAACGAGGCGGGAACGGGGCTGCAGGTCTGGCCATGCATAATTTGGATGGTATGGCACCACCTCCTGACCTCACCAATATGTTGCAAGAAAAAGGCCAACATCGTGATCTCATGATGGAGGATGGTTCAATGATGAATTGTGCTCCCACTTTGCCACAAGTGGCACAGGTGATCAATCCAGTATCCCCCTATGCTACTACTAGTCTCATCACCAATCAGAACTACCCTCATCCACCCGCTTACGCTAACTCGGACTCCACGAGTGCTGGTAAAGCATCCTCGTCCACTTGTAACTACGTCCCACCCGGCCACATTGGCTGCCACACCTCAGGACAGTATTCAGATGGAATGGGCTGCCGATCTTGCAGTGATTGCGGTTCACAAGCGACGGCTGATGAGTTGGAGGCTATAATGGCCAACAGTGCGATGCGAGGTCAACACCAGATGACTCAACCGCAGCAACGATGGCCAAACTCCACGACACCGCCCCGTCACAAGATGATGAATATAGGAGAAATCATCCCGCCCCCTCCCGAGTACCCGCCTCCCCCGCCTGGTAACGGTGTGAAGACAGCCACTACTCCAGGATCCCAAAACAGTGCAGAGCAGCCCCGTGGTTTCAGAGAAACCACCAAGAGTCCATCCAGCGATCAACGGAAGACGGAGCCGCAGCAGCATTCCGGTCCAGGTAAGTACTGCATTTGAATTTGCCTGATGATCACGTGAAACTGTAAATAATATGAAATTTAAGCGTCACTGCTACCCCATACTCGGTGCTTGGACAGCGCTGACAGTCAGACTCTGGAGCGTTGTGATGTCATAGTCCGGATGCCCTTCCTGGCGACATCCCATGACACTTTCGGGGCTCGACCTCTGGACCGAAAGATCGCTGGTCCAAGCACTTAACTAATGTGCCACTGAGACCATCTGCTGATAGTGTGACTATTGTTAACATTGATTAATGATGCAAAAGTAAGATATAAAGAGTCATTACTGTTGCTACCGCTGATGATGATATGATGAAACAGAAGCTCCACTTTTCTTGAAGTGGAGAGCTCACTTGCCTACATATGCTACGTAAATCCCAAAGCAATTTGCGCTCCTCCCCCTTATGTTACTGATACGAGCGTTATACGTGTACTGAAGTCTTTTAACTTGCGTTTGAGTGTGCGGTGTTCACTGCTTCTTTTTTTCTCCTTTAATCCCTGCTTCAATAGTAGCATCAGATCCAAAGTTCATGCTATAAAGAATGGCAATGCTCACGATTTTATATACGCTGCAATTTCTTTGTCAGTTTACTCGACCGATTTTTAAAATTTAAGCGCCTTTGGCGTCGTATCAAAGTATTAGACAGGTTCTGCCTTGTGAGATTTGATTATTAGACGAGAAATTGTTTACATTTATGCTTTATCGAAGGAAATTCAATCAGCTCAAAATTGGAAGCAAGGCTTAACAGAAATATGGATTGCAATCTTTACAAAACTACAACATATTAGAAAGCTGTAAGATTTTTCGCAAGTTAGCTTTCTTAATTCAGACGGGAAGTTCATTTTCTATGCAAGCTTAACTTCTATGTCTGTGTAGCTACAGCAGACATGAAACCTGACATAGGGAAAAATACCTGTCGTTGTGATAAAACGTTATAATTGAGCTTTAGGTCGTTTAGCCTTTGTTTTATAAAGGAGGTTAAGAAAGTATTTCGAACAAACTGTGTTTGCTACTTTGTCAAAATTTGAAAATATGGGCCTTATTTGAAATATATTGCCTGTTATTATAATGAGGAGTACGCTTACTTGGGCTAACAGACTCCTGTTCATTCAATCATGAAATGCTGTCGCAGAAAAGCATCAGCAGACGTGTTAATCTAAAGTCATCTTTCAGTCAACCCTTAGAAGCCAGTGCATTTTGATGAATTATCATAAATATATCACTTGAAGCATTTTTTCCAAAGAATATGCGGATTACACTGAAATAAATACAAAAATTATACGGATTATTTCGTTTGTATTACATTTTGCCTTCTACTTGAGCCTGCAATATAAACCTCGCGAATAAATCACTAAAAGAAATGATCCCAAAATCATGGAATTGCCTCAGTGGACAAGCGTGGTATTTTGATGACATCGATAATCATTGCCTGAAAGCGGTCTATCGGCACCCTGTTGACATTGTTGACGGAGAATTCGTGTGATTGATGTTTCTTCAAAACTAAAGCACACAGAGATTGATAATTGCAAGAAAATAGCTATTGAAACGAACCTCGAGATTGTTTTGAAGAATAATTAAAAACTGAAGTAATTTCTGAAAGAAGAATTTGCCTTTTGAGCTCTTGTTTTCAAATCTATTTTTCCATGAGATAATGGAATATTGCTTGCAGAAGTGATGCCCTTGAAATAGGATTAGCATGATCCATATTTGTGTTCTGATGATAATCAGTTGTTGGATGCTGTTGTTTATATTATCTGTAACGAATGGTCACGTACGTTCTAGGGAGTGAATTATGTTGATAACAGATATCACGTCCAACGGCATGTTACGATATCTTCGTAAATATTAATTTAGAACGCTTTCGAAAAGAAAATCTCTTTGATAATGCACAACGCATGTAACCTAACATCTTCGACATTTCTCTTTGTTTCAAAAAGGAGAGAAATTACATGCATACATGAAGTGATAGACAAAGAAAATGTTTTTATTGGTCATTACACTGCATAGCAGATTAGAATGCGTCAATTCAAAATGCAGATAGGACATCAAGGAAGTCGCACCCCTGTGTTGTTTTTATAGGCATGCGGTTTTCTTGACTTTGATGATGAAGGTGTCGCGTGCTCCTTATAAAAGGGCTGAATTTTGAATTTAGCTATGAAATAGAAGGATTCCAGTATATGTGTTATCGTTGAAGCGAAAGACTTAATCGCGGAGACTAAGAAAAAGAAATGTATTGCGAACCTCACCTTAAGAACTACAGGCATTATTCATGAGGTTGGAGCGTTGATAAATGATTGTTATTTGGTTACCTCAAATCTATCGTGAGCATGACTCGGCAGATTGACACTACTTCCGAATTCAGATATGAAGCAGGTTAAAATTCAGGGTTGTCCATATCTTAAATGTAATTATAGGTGATTCTAGTTCTAATCTAGCCCTATTAATGAATTTTCTTTCTGCTTTACCAACCTATGAAGCGGAATGTTGTAAAAAGCTGATCAAAGGACTACATGTCCTGCCACGGATAAGTCAGGATTGGACAGATCATCTATCACTGATTTTTGAATTTTAATATCTTCCATTTCATCGATGTATTTGCTCGCTAGTGTCGCCCCAGCGGTGAAATTTGCAAGATGATGTCAATTTACAGCCTTATTTTTTTTATCAGTTTGGCTTATTGAGCCCTTCAATTCAATGCTAACAAATTCTGTTTAAAATGAATCATAACATCTGCTAAACGTAACCAATGTCATTTGCTTTATGTCCTTCAGGATCTCATATCAACAAACATGAAGTGAAATATCATGATCTTGAATGTCTGAATACGCATGAATGTTGCGCTTATATTCACGTGGATCTATTTATCTTACATGTTGCATAAGCATTGTAATTACTTGATCATGCAGAAAAAATGTTTGTTTTATACTGTACAGGCACATACTTGTCAGTCTTAGCAAAGTTACTCGAGACATTACAAGAATGAAAGACAGATTTTTGTAACAACTCGCAGAAAGAAATAAGTCGATTGACAGCCATATTATTAAATCCCAACTCTAATTTAGTAAAATTATTATTTTCTAGAAGCCAATGTCAAGATTTTGAAGTTATTACAGCAATGCACATTGAGAAATCAACAAGACTTTTCTTTTCCAACCTTGGTTATAGAGAGGAAATACCATTGACAAATAAGAGTCTCTAAAAAGCGGCTAGGTCATAATTATCTCCGGTAATAAATTGACTTATAGTCCTATGCTTATCGATGTATTGATTTTGTGTGCTGACTTCCTCTCAATCTCACCTGCACCAACTGTTTCCCTTGTTAAACAATAAGATATTGCACAATAATTAATAAGAAGAACAGTGTAGAAGAGCCCCGATGATGTCAAGATTATAATATAATATTCTTTCAAGTTTTGGAAATGGTCATGATCAAATTAGAATGAGTTTCAAAATTGTAGCGATCATTGTATTTTGCAACTTAATGCAACTTCGTTAATGATCTTTTATGATCAGTAGAATTTCATGCGATGTATTGCGCAGTATCATCTCAGCATTGTCGCATTTCATCCCACAAAATAATTTTCCTAGTCATTGTGACGTTAAATCGATGAAACCACGTCCATTTACGCATTTTTAATTGACGTCATTACTTCAATATTTCCATTCACCATTTTGAAATTTTCAATTATTTAATATTCTTCAAAAGTCCGACAAAGTGATGAATCGGTCTGAGTAAATGGATATAGATAGTGGTTCCACCGTTGGATACTTCCTTACTGAAGACTTATATATGTCCGGTATTGTACAAGTACATGTAGAGTTATCTATCGCACATTTTCAAGGTCATCACTGATGTTGATTTACTACAGTATTTACGAATGTTCTGTGATTTATGCCACTTCATGGTGGATATTTCTCACAGATTTATAATCACAATGTTAGAAGTGGATTTTTTATTTTTTCATCACTCAAAGCCCATTCTCATCTGCATGAAGGTATCGCATAATTCTACTAACTTTGAATTTGACTTGTTTATGATGCCTGTCAGTATTGTCTTTGTAAATTTGGACTTATTTCGATTATTTTCTTCGATAATTTGCTGTGTAATAATTGAAGTTAGCGTGCAACACAGTCTCGTAATCTCTTCGGATTTTGCTCAACGTTTGATTGTTTGTTCGCACTCTATCTCTGCTGAAACAGAATCCATCTGATAGCACACTGTCATATGGAAAGCACACGTCACAGTTACATTGACATCGAAAATCGGTGGCTATAAATTTCTCAAGTCTTCTTAATTCAGTGTTTGATTAATTTCAAGATAATGAAATTATTTTCACAATTCTCAAGTCTTCTTAATTCAGTGTTTGATTAATTTCAAGATAATGAAATTATTTTCACAATTGAATTGATTTACATTCAGTATTGATGCTAATCCTAACTCGATAGGAATTCGTTGCTACATTTGTGGTTGACTGTAGCAGTCTTACATTGTATGTGGATGGAACATGATGCGAGATGAACAAGAGATAGACTTATGTTCGTGTTTGACCTGACTTGATAATACACGACGTTATTTACTAAGTGTTTTTAGTGACACACTAGCATTGTCTCAGAGATCTTAATCTTCTTGTCTATTGCAATTACACTCGTCAAATGTTGTCTTAAAGTTCTCAAATTTCGCTCTTGAATAGAATGCGTATATTTCTGACTCTCAGCTTGTGGACACTTGTATTTGACTCGGAAGTTGGAACCAACGTATCGATACCACCTTCAATGTTGCCGATTGCATTTGCAGACTTTGGACGAAAAGAACCTCACTTGCACCGCGTAGACAATAGGACCTCACGCCGGTGTGCAATCTCTCTCACACTCAGCAGCCACGCTCGTTCGATGTGTCGCAGCAGACGGTGCAAATCTGAAATCACACCGGCTGACCGACCACTTGCTTGACTCGAGGCAGAAGGCGGCGGATTGTCGTGCCTCTATCGAGCGGTAATGCATTCTCAATCTATTCGCCGACTGATGGCGAAGACTTGTGCTGAAAATATTTATTTTTCTGGCCCCGCATTTCACCCAGCGGCTTGACAGAGCCTCTGACCAGTCGACTACAAGACATCGAAGTGGCCCCTCGTTCCGGTAATTACATCAACTGATGCAGATCATAATCCAAGGCACCTAAGTAGAGGTGTGAAAAGGTGGGGTATTTGAGAAAAGAAAATAAATTGTGGGAGAAGACCACAGTTTGTTTAGAGGAGAAGTACTTGAAAGTTCTAACTCATGATTGAAATACTGATATGATTGAAAAGAATGCGGATGCTGACTCTTTGAATCTGAACTTAACACTTGGAGTGTTGCTTCAACTGTGATTGATGTTTCAGCAAGGAGGGATGTGATGCTTGGTGTCAAATTTAGGCGCTTGTAATGCTCAGGAATTTATCAAGTATGTGAATAGATTACTTTCGGAGAGGCCTACTCTTATCTGAATCTTCGAGAAGACCAATAAGATCGTCCGTCTTGTTTTGCGCCTGACAGTTTTGGGTCCATCTTGACCGCACGGTGACCACACTTGACAAATATGGCCGGCTATCTGTCATAGAAATATTAAGTACTGCAGTGGTAATGTGGAAAAAGGAAAAGTTGATATCTCAAATTTTGGCACATTCATGTTTCAACATGACAGTCATATTAGTTCTCTTTGGAAATGCACGAAATCAAGATAGTCCAAATATTATAAACAACATCTATTTGCAAACAAGTAAATACATAGCCAAAATGGTATATATTATAAGCTGTTGTTTAACCAGACAATGAGATGAGGACGAAACATCTCATATGATTATCTCCTAGACGCTCGTTCATTCGACCGCATATGTTAGTTACACCGACAAAAAGGGCAGAAATTCTTGGGAAATCGTTAGAGCAACATCATCAGAGCGTGAATAATTGAGACTTGTAAGGACTTCAGAAAAGGTTGTTATTGCAAAACAATCATTGAGAATTTTTATTAATTTCAATATATTTTGTAAATAAAGGCTTTGACATTTTTTTTTGAAATTAGTGAAATGATAATGTTTTTCAGTCTTTTAGTCTTTTAGTCTCAAACTCACAAAAATTAATTAATAAATTGTATCAAAATATATTTCGCCGACAGAAAGTTTCCATCTCAATTGATAAGGCCAGACCGGCGAAATATATTTTGACACAATTTATTAATTAATTTTTGTGCGTTGAAAGACTAAAAGACTGAAAAGCAACATTATATCATTAATTTCAAAAAATGAAATCACTGAGTAAATTCCCTTAAATTTATTCAAATAACTTTTCTCTAGAATAAATTGTTGTCGAACTTTGTCCATTCAATTATTATCACCAATATTCAAAGTAACAGGCTAATTAATTAGCAATAACCGTCAAGACATGGCAGTAAAAATAACTGCGTTCCGTCCTTGATAGCATTTGTAATTTCGGTTGAATTGAGATGTCAAATGGAATGCCAACTAGATGCTTTTATTATAATTAACGAGCAAAAGGCTTCATGCAACATTCTCCATCTCATGTTTGGGAAAGAAATTCCTGATTCACTGGGATATCATGCGAAATTGATCAGAAATCTCATACTGTTGTATGTATATTTGGATTGTAAATGCATGAAGGTCATAAACAAAAATGGGTGTCAACCTCGTCTCTCTAGCGATTTGCAGGAATCCAACTCAGAGCAATTCCATTTCCTCGGTGCGCTTCTCTTTTCTCAAACATGACCTTCCGATGAAATGAAATAAAGTAGATAAATTGTTAAGAGTTGATCATTCTCTAACTGCGCCATCGGAAAATTCTAACTCCACTCCGCCTTTGAAGTATCCAACGTCACAGAATGAAGAGGTGCTTCAGCTGATCTTTCAGTATTTAATTTCCTCTGAAATCAATTGGAAGAGATTGATTCAGAAAGAAACTTGATTGATAAAAAAGGCCAGAAATCGAAGTCAACTTGAATTTGATTTTGATTGACTGCAGATATCGGTTTTTTGTATGAACATTTCGCTGTTCAAATTGTGCCATCATTCCTTTTCTGTCTATTAAAATATGCTATTTTAGCAGATGTCTTCTACAAATAGTAGTCATCCGTGTCAATAGTACTCATCCGAATTCTGTTCAACATCTTGTTTCATCAAGAGAATTAATGTTTTACTTGTATTGATCAGGTTGAATCAACGAATATTATGCACGAACAATTAGCATTATTCTATCTGTGACGTAATTGTGACGAGATCGTTGATCATAATTGCTATGGCAACTGATGTGTGGTGGTGAGGGTTTCATCCTGCCAATTGACACAGTCGCATGTAAGCGGCTTGTAGCTCAGTTGGTAGAGCACAGCTTTAGCTAACCTTGGTCGTAAGTTCGAATCCTACCAACCGCACATATTTTGCGTGACAATTTATCTATCGTTTATTTCATTTCATTTTATTGTTAATTAATATGAAAAACACTTTCCGTGCATTGGGAGCATAACTGTTAATGTATCACATGTACGTCTAATATTTTATGATTCGTGATTTATTAGTTTATCAATAATGATCTGAATAAGTGTTAAAAATGGTGGATAGTTCCTATTCTTGGTCAGATGTGCCATCTTTACATGAATATAATTGTTGATAGATCGAAACCTTGGTTCACAATTGGAAGCAGATTCCATGTTGGAGGTTGCGATGTAGGGAATTCCATCGACAGTTTGAATGACATATCAAACACAGCTTCAAATGGCATTTGATAATCATCCCTGAAATAACATGGCTAAAGCTGAAATTGCCAAATTCAAACTTCAAAGAAGTGAACAATTGCTAAAATATCCACTGATACGTTTTTGTTGACATTATTCTTGCAATAACATCGAATTCCAAGTTCTTGATTATATTTCAGTATTCAACACCCACAACAAAGCGAACATCATTCCAGGATGCTCCATGCCATTACTTGATTTAAATGTCGCAATATACGTCAATCAGATTGACAGCTCATTGTCTGATCCTCCTGTTGAAGTCACTGTCCCACATATGTGTGACCTTTTTGAGGCAGAAATTAGTCCGGTTTTGTACATGCAATCATGTCAATCAGTTTAAAGAATTGACACGATAACAAGAAATATAAACTTTTATTAAAATGCATAATTTGGGGATTTGCCGCGGTAGGTGTCAGATAGAGAGCTAAAATGTTTCGTAAATCAACAGCTTTGTGATATCTTGCCAATTTCCATAATTAAGATAATACTATCTGCTATGTATCAGCTAAGGCCCTTTGGAGAATGTCGCTTATCTCTAGCATTAATACTGTAAATGTCTGAATTTGTTTAACAGCTCGATTTTTATCAACGATTCAAAATGAATAATGGAAAATGTTATGTCGTGTGGATTTGCTGACAACACCAAATTATAATAATAACTTCAAAAAGATTGCTGTTGCAAATCGTCAATTAAATCTGCAGTTAAAAAAATGCTCGAATCTCTATTTCATAACAGGTTTGATTGCTTTCGGATTATTTCACAATGTCATCAAGCTCTAGTTATTACTGAGTGAGCATTTTCTTATCTTAGGATCAAAAATCGTCGTATAATATGAAGTATTTTGGAGAATCAGTAATCTAAGATAATTTCTGTCTGTCAGTCAACTGTAGATAATGAGCTTCCTGCTAGATTCTTCCCAGAAAATGTTCAAACAGGATTACGAGCTCACTCAATAAATTTCTGGTGAAAGCTGATTTTTCTTATTTCACTCATACTTAATGCTTTGCTTCGTATTCATGCAGTGATCAATTAATATCGGGAATATGCAAGCATCTGAATGCAATGGAAATTCAAAAATCAATTTAATATGGAAATTCTGTGTGTTCGCTGTACCCGGTCTTCCATCACAACAAACCAATTATGTGACCTCAGCATAAATAGCATTTGCATTGAGTCGAGCATCGAATTGTGAATTTTCATGCGCTTTTTTCAACTTTTGTTGAAGCATTTTTTGTCTTGTGACTTTTCTTCTTTAGCTTGATTGTTATTTTAGTATGCTATTATCCTTCTTTTACACATATCTATAAAAAATATAATAAAATTTAAAATGGAAATTATTCATTTAGTCCCATCAAATGCTCAAATTAACAATATTGCATTATCTTGTTTTGGAAGATTGGCATAGATATACTAAGATACAAGCATTGAGAAACGAAATATTGTTTTGTTCAAACTTCTATCTTCGCAATTTTTCATCATGAATATTTTCGTCTTCTATTGATTGTTATGAAATGATCGGTCATTGATAATTACAAAAAGATTCAGGACATTTTTGTTTGTATTTACCTTATAGAGGAACTAGAACTCGATGTCTCCTTATTTCTAAAAGCATTCAACCTTTGATCATTCGTGATACTTGTTCCTATAATGTTGCACTTGTTGGACACGAGAATTCTATTTCTGGGTTATTGTCATCAACGGTGGACAGTAAATAGAGTCAGAAAGAGATCTACTAAAATAGCTTGTCTTCACTTGATATTGAGTCTCAGTCACTCGTTTGTCCTCTCTCCTGCGCTCTTCTGAGTGACACTATTTGTTTTCTAGATTCTGTATTGACAATTTGTCTGTGGTACTGCACTGACTCTTGTTAAGATTGACTGGACTTTCAAAAATCTTTCGATGAGGTTTGTGAAACGTGAGACAATCCTTATTTCGAGCATGAGATTTCCCTTCGAAGCACCCAATGTCTGAGACATTTTTCATCAAACTTGATTGATGGGATACAGAGGAGAATAGATAAAAAGTTTCGTCTGATGACAAAATGGAATTGTGAAGAAATAAGGCTTGGGCATAGAGAGGAAGATAATGGGTATGCGGAACTGTTGATATAATAGATGGAAACTGTTTCCGCTTACGCTATTTACCTCGTTAGAAATCGTTAGTTAGTTTTCACAAACTTACGTGAAGACTCATCCTATCATATACTTCAACCTGGCAAGAGAGCCTCAGTCGACGAATGTGTTTTTACACAACATGGATTTCTCAGAAACAAGTTGCATTGAAATCAGAAATTATCTGAAATCGTAGAATGGCCAATGTATTAGTTGCGAAGATTTCACTTTATTTAATGCAACACATTCAACGGATAGAGCCATCAAGAGACATGATTCGCCAGTTGATGTTTCAGATTCCTCGTTAGATTCGAGCTAACTTTATTAGAGACGTGCCAGTCCATACTGAAGACTGACAGCCCATCTATTGAAACTGTTAATTAAACCAGTAAGGTGATATTCTATATATACAGTGGGGATGGGGTAGAATGGGGGTAGGATGGGGCAGGGTGGGCCAGAAGTCCCCTGCACTTTTTGAAAATGGAAAAGACATCAAGTTATACTTAATGAGTGTCTCTAACGGCTCATAAATCAATTTGTTATTGAAATTATCATCTAAATTAAAGTTAAGAGTTGCTTTATGACTAGATTATACACATTTATAATGATGTATATACGCCCCATTTATCTTCTAAATTTCCGAAAATAAATACAAAAACAGTAAGTATTTGAAAAAAGGATTTTCTTATTTATCAAAAGGGTCAACTTGGTTACCTTGGTGATCTATGCACAACTGCATTCGACGGAAAGTACGGTCATGAATTCTTTTCAGAGTCTCTTTATCAAAACTTTCAAACAAGTTCTTTATGACACATTTCAAATCATCAACACATTCACATTTCATTGAAATAATCTGTCGCTTCAATATTCCCCATAAAGCGTTGTCACAGGAAGACAGGTCGGGACTGCGTGCAGGCCAGGCAATCGGACCGAACTTACCAACCCATCTGTCTGGGAAAACGGTATTGAGATAGTCCCTCGTAGCATGGGCGGTATGGGAAGGGGCACCGTCTTGTTGGAAATTAGCGGAATACAAGAGTCCAAGTCTCTGCAATTCTGGTATGAAATGCGTTCGTAACAATTCAATATAGCGTGCAGAAGTTATTGCTCCTTCCATGAAAAATGGTCCAATTAAGTGATCACTACTCATTGCCGCCCATACCATAACACTTGGAGGATGCTGATGAACTTGTTCCCAAAAGAAAGGATTTGCTTTGCTCCAGAAAACCGAGTTGACATTACGCCCGTCACCGTAAAATGCACATTCATCAGAAAAAAGAGCAGTTCCTCCTGCGGCCAATCGGATATCTGACTAGAATGTCGCGACAACATTTGACTCTGAGATCACGATCATCATCCGAAAGATACTGAACCTTCACGGATTTGAAAGGTCTGTAATTCAAATCGGACTTTAATATTCTTCGAAGCGTTGTTCTGGGAATATTCAATTCTTCAGACCGTCTTCTGGAACTTAGCGTAGGGTTGGCTTCCACCGAGGCCTCGACATTTGTAGCATAATCACCTCGCTCGCTGGGACGACCAATTCTTGCACTGTCATTAATACTTCCTGTTTCAAAAAGTTTATCCATCCATTTTCGAATCTGTTCTCCTCTCGGGGGTTCCACGTCATAAGACCTTCGTAACTTGTCCTTTACTTCCCGCATTGCTTTATTTGAACGATCGGATTCGTATAACCATGCCGCTGCTTGAATACGAAAAGGTATACTGTAAGGTGACGAGTCAGTCATCATAGGATTCAACAGAGCGAATTCCAGTTTACTTCAAAATGATATTTATTCAATAATCACAATGCAGTGCGATAAAAATTCAAATCTCTTTGAAATTAAGCGATTAATGATGACATGAAATCAAACCAATCATTGTCAAATTTCCAGGTTGAGATATCGGATAATCAAATTCTTTGAAACGGAATTTTCAAATTAGGAAGTAGAGATATCGAACAATCAGTTTCTTTAAAAACTGAAAGGAACAGAAGATCAGAAGATCGGATCTCTATGAAGAGAAGAGAAGATTGGATCTTTATTGATTACACATTACACTAAACGATAATGAGGTTAATTAATGAGATTATCAGATGGAAAGTATGCCTAAAATGCTCTCATCACATGTATTTGACCTCCTATACATATGTTAATCAAACTTAAGCATTTCTACACCGATTTTTACTATATAAGTTAAGGAATAATTCACATTTTAAAAAGTGCAGGGGACTTCTGGCCCACCCTGTACATGTGTTCTCCGTGGCACAGCGGCTAAGTTCTTGGACTATCGATCTTTCGGTCCATCGAGCCCCGATAGTGTCGTTGGAAGTCGTCAGGAAGGGCATCCGGACTAAAAGATGACAACACTCCAAGCCGTTAAACCATCACACTGGGGATGGGGAGGGAGATTCGCTTCGGCAACCACTGAATAAGCGATGGACAATCGAACGTAGGCGCTAGCTATCACATGTATTCATAAATAACCTGCCAATGTATGTTCATCACATCTCACATTGAAGCCCGCAGAAATTTCAGTCCTTTTAGCTATTTAAACATCACTATCTTGAGCTTTACTGTAACTTCTCATTTCAGATAACTTAGTTCCGATTTTGTGATTCATTGGTGTGAATCTAGATAATGAATAGCTAATCAGAATGGAATATTTTGTCAGCATCCTTATTAGATGCCAAAAGTTAGGCTTCCATGATACTAGCCTTATATTTTATATAGATATTAGCTTATATTTTTACTTAGTAAATGTAAAAATTCAAGATGGAGCGTTTTCTTGTTCCGATTATGTCTGAATATTTTACCGAATCAACCGTTTCTGATGAATATTCGGCTGCATGCTGGCTAAAATTCATGCTGATAGCTTTATTCAGACACATTTCTTACTTAGCAGTCGGTCATCCAGCTGATAATCACCTTGTCTTATTAATATACTTGCTTTATCAGGTGCAAGTGAACTTTTATTTTTTACGTGACGTTTTCGCCCCAGTGAGCGCAACAATGAGTTCTTATCAAGACTGCTGAAAGATATTTCCATTAGTAAATAATTGTTATATCTATTGCATTTTTTCTTCGCATTTTCTCCAACACTGGCGAAGAAATTGACATGCTGGGTGTTTGAGAATTTTGCATCTGGAACTATTTACTTTTCGAATCAATGGTTAACTGAACTGAGCTGGTTAAGGAATGTCCAACTCCGATCTTCCAACAGTGACGGTGGTCGTGTTGGCAACAGAAATATCAATTTGGCGGCAGCTGACCAGCTCCTTACACAGAGCGGCAACACAGCTAGTCGCCATTCGGGCCTGTCCTCTGGCCGGCCTTTATGGTCGGCGGCTGATCCAATGCGGATTACGCGAATCGGTCAGGGGTAGATCCTTGTCGGTGACTATTGTGCTGTCGATACACCTCGACTCCACACTTGCGTGTGTCCACTGCTTTGATCGGATCTTTTCTTGAACTGGGGTCATCAGAGGCATATCGATTTTCAATTATTAGACACATTACCGTCAATTAGTTAAGTGCATGTGATTCTAACACCAATTTATTGATTTCTGTGACTCGTATAATTTTTAAAACGTAGTTTTTTAAACTCAGGTTATTTTTATGCCAATGCCCGTTGAAGAACATTTTCACAATTAATTGAATATTTTTAGATAATTTAGAAACTTTTAATCAATTGAAGGAATTTTTTTGGAGATGTAATGATATTATTAGAACGAGGACGAATGAGCTTTCTTTCGCATGTTCTTGTAGAAGTCGTTTCAAATGTGCAATGTTCTCATTTCAAAACTATTGCTGTAAGCTTATCATTATCAAAAAGGAAGCTTTTTGTTTGAAATGAAAAATGAATGAAAAAAAATGTTTGATGATGATTTCGATATTAGTTAATTGATGACGGTGACAAAATATTTCAATAAATTAATTGAAAATATTGATATCAGCTTTCAATATCGCAGTTATTAATAGATGAAAGATTGAATCCAATGTAATATGTAAAATGAACCCCATCCTTACTGTATACTGCAAATAATTACTGATATTTTCCGGTTAAAAATGATAAGGAGAATAAAGTCATCATCGTCTACAGTCGATCAGCTGCGGCTATCCCATGAACGCAGACGGAAGAGAGAAGCACGCCCCTCCAGCAAACACCGTTTTAGATTTAGAGTGCACTTGTTCCGGTGCTACTATACATGTGGGTTATGCGAGTGATGATTCATCACCGATTAAACGTTCATCTCATTTTCTAATTCCTTGAGGCTTTTGACCGTGGTAACCATGTTGTTATCGAGCTGGTCAAATCATCGATCACATCAGCTATTAGGGGGAGCAGCCGTTGAGGTATTTCATATCGTGAAAATTTGATGATTTTTCCCCGAAATGTTTAAAGTTTGAATTCTTCAAGGACATTTTCGTAATTTCAGCATGCATGTTGCATAGGTATGCAGTTTCGATCTCGGAAATTCCAATGGATGAAAATGGCTAGCAGTTCATCGTCTACGTGTTGTGGTCGGTAGGGCCTTTGATGCTTTGATCAAAGGGTTGATTCTTCCTGAGATTGTTCAAAGGTCGTCGAGAGAGCATTCGGACCGAAAGTATTTCAACGCGATCGCGAAGTTTGACCACACATGCATCCTATACTCACAGTAATGATATTTGAGCTTCACCTGTTCGCCTCAAATCCGACAAAAAGCTGCAAATTTGAATTCGGATGAATTTAGCTATTTGTGATTTGTGGCGTGATTATTTGTATTCTTCGGTGGAAGAGGGTGATATTTTCCAATGACTATTTCGAAAACTAGCTCCCAAGTATTTTTGAAATTTATGACAATAAAATTATTTGCTGACGTTACTCTTGGTCAACTCTATTTGAAATTGATAGATTGAAATGATATTTTGCGTTGAATCTGGCTGCACTAGTATTCGCACATTTAGAAGAAAGCCCAGACAGATGGTATTATATATAGTCGCAAGCAGGTGAATTTACGTAAAGCAATTATTATATTTTTTTCTCTATTAAATCTTGACCCATGCATTTTCAGTGCCCCGTCGTCAATGACATCGAAATTGATCATATGTGTCCAGCATTTTTTTCAACTACGGCAGGAAGTAGGATTTTCTAAAGTGGCTGACTCAAATCGCCAACTAGAATGCATAGGCATGACGACGTATGAAATAAGTGATCATCAGTTAAGAAAATGCGGAAACAAAAGTGACAGGAGTTGCTCGTAAAACTTGCGTGGTGTCACATTTTCATATTGTCTGAGGAAATGATATTTGTTTTTGTTCTATATCCTCAGTCTAAACATGGCCATCTGTCAATCATCTCATTCTCGGGTTTCTGTCACTCACTGGCCATCCATGTTTTCATTGGAGTTGAAGGTGGACATTCAGTAGGCCATTCTATCACCGTGACCCGGTAAGCGACAGACAAGACCGGTCATATTCGCACGCTTGTTGTTAGCTGGTCTCAGGTCCAGTCCACTCACTGGCATTGAATATGAATTCTCGGCACATTAATTTTGATGGTGACCCTCTCGACACAGTTCTTGTTGCCGCTTCGCCTTACCATTGTCATCTGGTGCGATATATCTTAGTGTTTGATGAAGCGATAGTACTTGTCTTGTCCTCGGAATTCTGCTTGGCGCCTCTCAGCTTTCTAATTTCTTCACATCGATTGGTCTTTTATAGGTGTCTAACTGACAAGTTCCGCTTAAAGTTTCAATATACTCTCACTCCATTTTATAGCATGAATTAATGTAGTATGTCGGAAAGCACACCAAACGCGCACTGGTGATGTCTATCTACACTGCTGGATCAGAGTTGGTAGTGGGCCGGGTCTGCTTTCAATTATGAGTAGGATAATTAAGCTGATGTTTTTAAACGTTTCATATATGTGATTCAGTAGTGTAACAATTTTAGGCGTCATTAAATTTATGATGCATATCTGATAGTCTACTCTCAGCGGATGCTTACTTTGAACAATCAGATATTTGGATGTAAAAAAATAATGATTTACCGTCACTTCTCCTACACCGGTACTTGATGTATGGAAGCTTCTATGACATGGCCAGACTTTTGGAGGATTGTGTAGTCTGAATGCCTTTACTGCGGACTTCCAATGACACTTTCGGGGCTCGACCTCCAGACCTTAGTCTCACTGGACCAAGCACTTAACCACTTTGCCACGACGGAGTCTACATGCATTATGAATACATATAGTGTGCATATTGTGCACATACAGGGGTAAATTTGGCAGTACGCTTACTTTTACTATTTTAGACGTGCAGATATCCTATGATACCATACGATGAAATATCACTTTGCTTTTGTGCGACTCGGTCTTTCTATTGGATAACTCGTGCGATGATTTTCACGTGATGCCACTCCTAGTTGTATCCTGTTATTCAGGAACTGAACAGTAATGCATCTGAGAAAAACAAATATTCCTTGTTTATACTCAGAGGCACATTCGCCGACACACCGCTCTTCCATGTGGCCGAGTTCCATTTATCCCACTCTCATTCTTTCGCGCTGAGTGTTAAGCAGAAATGCAGAGTGTGCCTATTTTAAAAGTCCTAAGTTTGACCCAACCTAGATTCGGACCCACTTCTCCCGAACGCAGAGCGAATACTTTACCACAAGGCCACTGCTCCGGTGAATGGAAGCTGTTTGCGGCGACTATGGACATCAATCATTCTCCTGTCCTCTTCAGGCAGATTGAAAGTCTGAATGTTTCACGTGAACACTACTGGCTAGAAAAACATCAAACAAACTTGAAATCTGATCTTCATTGGTCGCTGATGAGTGTAAACATTGACTGCAAATATTTATTCATACAATTAATAGTATTACCACCGTTCGACATGCTCGTAGACAAGACAAAAGCCGTGACAGTGAACAACACCGTTTTATCTAATAAATAAAATGTCAAAATGTTATATTGCGTTGTCTGACATCAAAACATACATAAGAGCGGTGAACTTAGAATTACAGGGATTACTCATGTCATGAGAGGTAAATGTGGTTGAAATGAATTCAGTTAATAGATGAAAGAAGAGGAAATTGTCGTAATCTGGGGCGTCTGTGTACAAACGAACCGTAGACCAACATGTAATTCGTCAGAAAGAGGCTACAGTTCGAAAGTCCCGATTACTGAAGCTTCTCTTTCAAATATGTTTTGTTATTCCTGTTGTTTGTTGGTTAAGTTCGTGTTGCCTTAAATCAGCGAGCTTACTGACCGATGTGGACTCCGTGGCACAGTGGTTTAGAGCTTGGCCTAGCGATCTTTCGCTCCAGAGGTCGAGCCCCGAAAGTGTCACTGAAAGTCGACAGGAAGTGCATCAATGTTCCAAAAAGATGACAATGCTCCAGATTAAGATCTGTCTGTGTCAGCACCGTCCAAGCCCCTAGTTAGGGGAGGAGTGACGTTAAACCATAAAAAACATTAAATGCATACGTAGATGGCAGTCCGATTTTCTCAGTTGATGCAGCGTTTACCCAAGCACTAACAATAAACATCTTCATGATATTGACCAGGCTGAGTTTATCCAGCTTCTAGAATAGGGTGAGTCAGTTGTTCTCAGTTCTCACAAGTTCGTTCGAAATTGTATGCGAGCACAACACTTTCTAAAGCAACTCCGTAAAGTCTATCCAATACCGATCGCACACAGGAGCAGCCGAACGAAGATGGCGGTAGTTTAATCTCTTGATCGCTTACTTTAATCTTACAAAATTACCGCTGTAAGATCAAAGTACTTCCTACCAATAACGGTACTTATTATTTATAAAGATGCTTCACCTTATGAAAGATATCTTCAATGAATGGCAAGGCTAAATAAACAAACTTATCAGTCTCAAATACATGCGCTACAGGGTCAGTAGGTTGAACATGGCAATCGACGAAATCTCACAATATGAGGATAACTATTACTCTTTCAGAACATCAACAGCTTTTTTATCTCCTGTCAATGTTTGAAATGAAATGTACTGACAAGAGATCGAACAAGGTTGATCTAATATGTGACATAAACAGAACTGTAAAACGACAAGATCAACATGTTTCTAAGCAAACTACACGATTTACATGATTATTGATTGCAAAGTCACCACTTTCGACAAGATGGATTTATCACCGTGAAATATCGAATGTAAAAATGCGGCCTTAGTAAGTTCACCTGACGTGACTTAGGTTTGTTGAGATTGAAGGCAGGAATGACATCAAGTAAAGTTAATTAAAAACGATTCCTACATGGTTGTATGGACTTGAATTCATGATCGTGACATTTACAGACAAGTTGATAGTTCTAGTCAGATTTGGATCCAAACAATGATATCATGTCGTTTGTTTGAGTAAGTCATAAAATGTAATTCCGCATTCGTGAATTGGACCACCCGGATATCGGACTGAGGACATGGCACTGCTTTATTTGACTTGAACTGTTTTTTACTCTGCTGCTGACACTTGTGGATTAGTGAGATGAAACAGCGAATGGATAACTGACGAAGCATTAATTTTTCAAAAATGAGAGAAAGTAACAAAGCTACAGTAGGAATGATAATGCGAGACTTTTCATCATACGTGAAAGTAATCATGTCTAGCAAGGTTACGTAAAACATCTGTTTCTTACTAAGGAAGAGCACAGCCTCTTGACTTTGAGTCATACAGAGTATCTTACCGACAAATTAGCGGCACATGAAAGCCATTAGGTTCGCTGAAAAATAAGGAGGCTAAATGAAGATTGCACCGCTCGTTTGTCCCGTCTTTGACGTACATTCTCAACTTTAAGAGAATGGGCGTTGCGGTTTGCGATCTACTCACTATCATCTAATTAAGTGAATCGCTACATTATGAGGATAGAGGTGTAAGGAGGCTTTGATGCTGCCGCCACAGTCAGTGAAGCGTTGTGGTCCCAAGTCACAGTGCGATTTTCGCAGAGGTTATTTGCATCAATCACAGCTCTGTCGTGCATCTTGCGTTAGTAAACGCTCTAAGCGGATGTTGTATCGAGTAGATGGAGAAATCGCCAAGGCAAAGCGTACAGCATATCGAGGAAGGAGTTTTAGATTATCGTGGAGAAGGAACTGAAATGGGAATGAATCAAAAATAAAACGAAAATTGGTTGTTATTTTGAAATACAAAATTGGACGTTGATATTTCTTTTCCGTTTGATGTCATGCCAACTTGTAATGCTAGAAGTTGAATAGTCGGATGTAATCAATGAATGATGAATATTACCAACTTAATGAACTAGACTCGGATATGAAAATCGCGACCGTTTTATGACGAAGTAGAAAGATTTCTTTATTTCATATTCAAATAACTTCCTGTTTCAGGTGAAGGTAATAAAATTTGATTCAAATTGAATTTTGTGCGCTGTAATGTTCTCTTATTGGTAGCGTCTGCTCGTAACAATCGACATCAAATGTAGAAAATCTTAAGAGCGCTTTCCGTTCTATGACATTGTCATGACTATATATTTCCAATGAGTTAAAACATTATCTATATTCTTTAACATATACAAGCAGCTACTGTTGAGCGTTTCAGCTCAAGTGACGTCCATTTAAAGTATTTTCTGTGCGCATGCATGGACTTTAGATTTCACTGTATTTCAGAACATTGAAACGCACCAGCGCAGACATGTTAAAACTCTCCACATCAGAAGTTAGCTCCTTAATAATCAAATTAGATTAATATGCGCATGATCAATTTGCAAATTAGCTTTTTCCAATGTCGTTTTTGATTGTAAACTGATAGGCCTAAGCGCGGTATATCATTACTGAAGTCGGTCTGGTGACAATAACAGGGTAGAAGAAAGACATGGAAGCAGTTTTTATTGTTCAGTCAATTTGGAAGTTAATTCCTCCGGCATCTGTACATATCTCCGCTAACTGATGAATTGGAGGTTTTTGTGCTACAGCGCTTTGATAATATCATCTTCACACACAGAATCAAGCCACTTAAGACGCGAAAACTGCTAGTGTTTGGCTTGAATGAAAATTGCACTCACTTTAAATTTTGTTCACTTTTCGTGTGAGGAATGTTAGCATAAAGTAATAAAAATAGAAGAGATTGAGTAGCTGTCAGTAACCCTCAGGCATCGATTTCCTGATATATGAACTGCATTGGGCTATCCATATTGATGAACACAATGTCTTCTAATATCACAGCGTTTTTGACAATGAAAGTGATATAATTCAATTTCGTTCAAAATTTTATAGACATTTTAGACCTGTCTTTCGTAAATGTACTGAAATTTGAATTTTTTATTGTTCTAACTTCCTTTTCTGTATAACTCTCTTGATATTTAAGCGCGTTGCAGAACCTGTAACTGCATTTCAAGATGACGTTCTACACATGATATCAAAGATAGAAAATCCGGTATTATCATCGTCAAAGACACTATCCATCTCGTCTCTAGTAGTCTCCTCAAAAGTTTTGGTGGCAGCTGTTCTCAAGTATCACTTAAATGTGTAAAGATTTCTCACTTTTCTTGAAGGTGAATTAAATAGAGAACAATCCATTGATGATGATTTGAAGTTCAAGCGTGACAGTTGACTTTTGCTTCTTGTGAAGACTCTGTGAATAATTTTGGTTAGAGTACATGTAGAAATTAATGGCGTCATTTTCTTTAATTACTAGGTTTCACCTCATTAGCTAAGGGCGTGATAATCTGCACACCTTAATTATGTAACTATGTCGCAATAATCGCCTCTTGGTACGATGACAGGGAATAACCTGTCACCGTCGTATAAGTAACCCAATATGAACTAAACGGAGCAAGTAATGTGTTAGCAACTGGGCAACAATGAAATAATTTACGTCAAGTCAGGATTGAGTCACCAGTGACCGCTAATGTGAGAATTGTAGCCTTGAGTAACAAGTGATTGCAACTCTTGTACAGTTCAATTGGGTCATCCTCTCCAGTTGACAACTACTGCACTTAAGCAAAGTTTTGAAGAGGTTACCGCTTCAATTTGAACTGAAGCAAGAAGCATAAATGGATTTGAATTATATAGCGCACTGTTTCTGATGTCGGTCAATTTTGCCAAATGCATTTGGCATAAAGACACACACATCTCTTCATGAATTTTCGTGAAAGAGAAATCTAAGAAATAACGCAGGACTTGTTGCAACCCACACGCTATATCGATACTTAATTCTGCGAAGATTTAGGTCACCAAACCTGTGCTGTAAAACATTCTCTCATTTAATCTATTAGATACTGACTAATCAGCCACTAATGTCAGCTTCCCTGTTGGAATTTATTTCAAAAATAGCTCTCTCAAATTATACATAAAATGATCTGAGAAAAATCTTGTGGTGGGTTAATAGTAATTTACGGCTTGCGATAGCTTTTGTCACTAGGCATGTTGCGGGCAGTCGTTTACGCACGATACAATAAATTGTGGCAGCAGAAAAACCTGTATGGCATTCAACATTTCGAGGACACATCTTCCGGAGTGGGGGGTAAAGATTAGGTCTGGTTGATATTTCAAAATCTTGTGGGCTAGATCAAAACTATGACGTTCACGATTTGCATTCGATGAAAATGAACAAAAAGATTTTGCTCTTTCCTGTTTCAGACGTCTACAGAATAGTCGAATAATTAAATTTTGTTTCAGTCCAACTTTTAACTGATTTTGCATCCGTTTTGCTCAAAAATATACTGTTGAGTGGTTATGGAAGGATTAAAATATGTATGATATTTTCGCACTTCCGGTGATGTTTTCATGTGATAACCGCTTGGTCCAATAAGTTTTGATGTTCTTTCATTAGCTCTATTCCTTTTAAAAAGCAATATGCTGTGATTTGCGACACATGACGTCATGAGGTACTGCATGTAATGACACGTTTCATGATTTTCTTCATTCCTTTTTTTACATTAACAGTTACGTCATTCTCACATCTTCAACTTCATGTCAACGGTGATAACGAATTTTCAGCGAAATGAACCGTTCTATCAATTATCAAATTAAACTGAGCGTTAATTCGTGGTTGAAATATTTTTAGAGCCAATGTTAGTTTCTTGCTTTGTACTGATTGTTATGTAATGTCATAATTACCACGGTGATATTTACATCAAGCCAATTAAGGTCACTGCGTCTTGTATTAAATCATACTTGCATCGTTAATTAGTACAAGCGCATTGTTTACTGTGTTAAGAGTCAATGAAGGGCAATGTTGGTGGCACGACACTTATGTTAATATTTATTGATAATGCTGTCAATATTTTCTCTCTATCGATGTCTTAATGGATCGCACATGATATTTCGATAAGATGTTTCGTGTGCACTTGTCAGGGAAGTAACTTGAGACGTCTGATATTTCTATCAAGTGGTATTAAGATAATCTTCTATCTTTCTCTATCAATTATCAATATCTTACGTGATCCATGATCTTCTATGATAAGTAGGATATGTATTACATTCATCAATCACATCTGATCGTAAAAGTCAATCTTTTCATGGGCGGAAGCATTCAAAATATTTTGAATGCACAGTTGACCATTAGATATTGGCATGGGGATAGAAGTAAATTTGTTTAAAAATCTAACAGTGAGAAAATCTACCCGCGGGCGGAACTGGAGATAGTCAAGATAGACCGAGATATGCACAGGGGGCGACTGGTGCACTTTCTTAACTGTTTACATATGATCCGGAACAAGATCAGGGCAGTAGCGCTACTGAGTTGCAGATAAGACGACCAAGTGAGACTGTAGATCTTGTAGGAATGGGAGGAAGACAGATGATGGGTGGGAGAGTGCGTACGCTAGCCCAGACGTTTCGGTTCACACGGTTCCGATGTGTCTGCATTTGTCTGAATGAGTAGTAACTGTGCGGGTGTAACCATCAGCGCGCTTACAGACGCTGCAGTGGAGGTTCGCGCTCTCTCTCTCTCTCACTATTGTGGTATGCCGTCTGACCAGTGGACCGCGCGGACCGCATCAAAGGTCTATTGGAGCATGACAAAGTATGACAGAATGCAATTATTAGAATGCAATGCGAGAGTTTCCGATTGTGTTGGAAGCTATCCAATGTGCGCCCAATGTTGGCAGTCGAATTTCCGGTCGCGGAGTCGTAGGCGGCTCGGAAAGTCTCAAGAAGTTCGGATTAGGAGATGAAAAAAACCAGTGAGGGAAGAAGAGGAGGCGGAGTTCGTTAAGACCTTTTGTTCATGGTGTTGTCCCGATTGATAGGAAATACAAGCCGATAGTGATTCTGGCACAAGTCGATGTCTTGAGGTTGTCTAGGAGATGTAAAGATGATTGTAAACAGAACTGATATAGTAACACTTCTGACTTGTGCTATTCGATTGAATATTTCCTCACTTATCAGTTAGAGAAGTTGATGTCCACCGAAATTAAATGTTTATATTTTATCTCTCTAATCCTTTATCTATGACGACTGTGCTATTTCTTGAATTATCTCATCACCAGACAACTATGGATGATTCAACTTGAACAGCTTGAGTTGATGCTTAAAAACAGCTTTCGTCTCTCCTTGAAATTTATTGACCAGATTAAAATAATTAATTAAAAGATATGTACAACCCCTACGCGTTTCGAGCGTTCGCTCTTCCTCAGGGGGTAATTCGCTAAAACCAACTGATCTGGCCGCTCATGTGGGCTGCTTATATACACTGCTATCGGTTGAGAGATGTTTAAAATACCGTCAACTCTTTTCTTCGATTGATTTTTGATTGAAAAAAAATCAATCAATTACTGCGAGGTGAAATTTGTCATGTTGCATTTTGATGGCCTAATGTTGCCCAAATTTTCGCCTACTCAATGTTGGAAATGATCATGATGATGTATTGTATTAAATTGGTAAATTTATTGTCATTGCGTATATTTCCTTTCCCCCATATGAAGTACGGGTCATACTAATCCCGAGATGTGCGAGTCCGATTCGAAGTCGAGTTGGATTAACTATCACGCCATTCGCATCGGATCGGATGGAAACGGGTACTCTAGGAAAAATCCGAAATCTTAGAAAGTCATGCTGCCTCTTAATTTGGCGAACTGTCTCGCTAACAGAGAAACTTGGGTTATTTATATTTTCCGCACCGACGTTCGGATACATTTGTTATTAAAATTCTTGCACTGCAAACAGTGCCTGTACAGCATATGTTCGGAAAAGTATGCTTTGTTCAAGCTATGATATTGTTTGGTCATCCAAGTTGATGGGTTGTCAGAACGGCGATCAACAGCTCGCGTGCGGCTGAGTTAAAACGATATGTTCCTAGAAGCTGGAATGTCTTGTGTAAATAGGATATGAAATGTTGTGGCTCCTGCCCTTTGGTGCGTAGTTCTGTTGTCTGGGGTCTACAATTTCCGATGTAGACTACACATCAATCCATACAACTGTGCAGAGGAATCTCATCATCGATAAGTTGAACTTTGAGACTGCATTTCAAAGACGACCAAATTACTTTAGTACCGGACCGTTACCAAATTTGAAAAAAATGCGAGTAACGCGTTTTGAAGAATCCAAGAAAATGTCGATCGACGACCATCAATTGAACTTTATTTGATCGACTACCACTTAACTAGAAAGCCTACTTCTCACTGTTTTTCTTGCTGGTTGCATGGTCTCCGTGGCATAGTGTTTTCGTGCTTGGCCTAGCAAGAGGATCACTACGCTCCGGAAAAAGCCTGACTAAGTCAGCAATGTCATAGACCTCTGCATTAGGGGCAGTGACGTCAAACCATCATTTTGCGATTTTAGGTTGATAGTGATAGAAATTGTTGTTATTTATAGATCTCAACAATCATCTCTGAAATTTTGGCGTTTAATTCAAATAGGCGAATAACAACCACCAACGTACCATCCCTCCTGATAATACCCATACAATACTGAGTCTGTTTTTCTTTAACAAGCGTCTCTTCTATCTTCTTCCATTTGACTAACCACTCAGACGTCGTGATTTCGAGAAGAATATGATTAGATATGAGATACCTGCCAATGGAGATTCATTTTTTATGCAATAGATAGCATCCTACAATTTCAAACATCCTTTTCGTGTGTTTCGAACAGAGTATGTAGTATGCGTTTGCCAAAATTGCTTCGTATTCATACATTCAGTAGAGAATTATGACACTATCCGCAAAAAATGTGTAATCAATGTAATTAGTGCATAATTAAATCAATGTGTTGATTTTTCTGAAGATTTCGAAAAAATGCTTAAAACTAAACCTGTCTCCATCCACTGCTCATTCGTGGCCATTGAATGAAAAGGAAGTTGATAAAACAACGCTTAGTCCAGCACAAGAACGACCACATTCGGATTGCGGTCTATGTGATCGTAGAAAACATCAAGATAGTTTGTTATCGGAAATTCAAAATGACTAGACGTTCAGTTTACAACCTTGAAGTTGATTTATGTTGCGAGTGAACAGTTCGCCTTGCAAAAACAATGCAAACATGAACTTTATCATCAAGAAATTGGCTACGACAATCAGCTGCAGAATCTTCTTTGCATACATGAAGCCAAATTGGTAGCAGACCTTGGTTGATAAGCAAAACGAACATAGGCGTAATGAAATTTGTTAGTTATAAGCATAGAACAGAAGTCTGGAACTGATAATGGATCAGTTGTTGTCACACCAGGTGATAGAAAAGCTGTTGGTGAGAATTCCGTGTTTCCATAGGTGCTTTAAATTACTGACACACCACTTCCGTGCCTGAAATTAGAGATTGCATAAAACTAGTGAGGGTGCTTGTAATCACCATCTCATCTGATTTCGGTAGCTAAGGTTATAGGCTGTCATGAATCAGATGTCTGTTGAAATCTTTGCAACTGATTTCTAGTACATCTGTCTGATAAGAATCAAAGTTGTCTTTCTTTGTGTTGGATTGTGTTGCGATGTTATCAACTTAAAGTTCCTGCGTTTACATTCATTCCGTCCACCTGTAGCGTGACTGACTGACTGGCCGGCCATTGTAGAGAAGTTTCTTCAGAGCTACGAGCTACGTACAGCTGTCTATGACAGGAGTGCAGATAATCTGAAGAAAATCGTGGGAACTAGATTCATTAGCTAACGAAAACAGAACAAAGGAGATTCACTTAAATAAAGTTCTCACTATGCTCTTATTTTAGAAGCCTATGCTCACAGAATTTTCAAACAGGAGTTTATTGAATGACTTGAAACATGTCTTTGTTCTTCCACAGTCTGTCAGTCGCAAGTCAAATATAATTCCAGACAACCTTGTCTGCGTTAAGGAGCGATGTTCAGAGTTTGCTTAATTGTTCTTCATTTAATAGAACAGACTAGTATAAAAAGGTGAATATCCACCCGTCTGATTGCGCTTTTTGTTCTTTGATGACATTTTCACTATACTCATAAGTTTCAGACTGCAGATGAACTTTTAATAAGTTCAACTTCTATATTAGCTAAAACACCGGTCTGTCTGCACTGAGTTACAACGTACAATCTCATTGAACGGTCGGTCTGCCACCGTAATGAGTTTGTCGAAGAGGGGATTGGTCGTTATTGAAGTGTGATGTGGAAAAATTGAGTTTTAAACGCAAACGTGTTTTAGACTTTTGCAAGGCATTTTACCCTCACAGGCGATCATCGACATCTGTTGATGCATGACGTTGACCGGGGGTAACTCAGAGCTCACGACTCTATCTCATCATGCTTGATCGGCAATGGTTCACCGAACGAAGGTTGCTGAAGCTTAAGAGTTTTAGTGTATCTTTAATTCTCTTGTAAAATCGTAATCATGAGTTGCATAGGAAAGCGTTTGTGATCCACTTTCTCAGAGCATCATTCATAAGATTCATGGCTGATGACTGTCCGGTCATTGTATGATTGTAGAAAAAAATTTCTCCGGAACTGCGTATAGCTGTCTATGACAGGAGCAATATTTACTTTGTTCTTCTTTTCTGAGAGTATAGATGGTCGCAGCTGTTCCTGAATAATCTGAAACCGAACATTGATCAATTTCTCACCGAATATGTTAGATGTAGTTGTACAAGTAGTTGAGTAATGAACCATTCATTCATTTCATAACAATATAACTCTGAATGATCTATGTAAGATAAATAACTAGTGAACTGGGGAAGAGTTTGGCCAACGAATCGTTAGCAGACAAAGATAGTGTTTCAGTACGGAAAAGTTTGATATTGACTTTTGTCAACCACATGATTATCACAGATGAAAGCCAATTGACCTAAGCTGGTCACTGAAGCGTTCCGACTTGATGTCCGGTTTCCGCTCCCCTCTCTGATGATCATACGTGTAACAATATGCACGTAGTGCGTGTACTGTAATACTAGCTATAATAGCTGTCGACAAACATTGCCCAATCGACTGTTGCGGTCATTGAGCTAATTTGATATAGCGAAAAGCCGTTGACTTGTATGATTTATACAAGATATCCCACAGTGGCCGGAAGAGTCTCCGTAGCACAGTGGTTAAGTACTTGGCCTAGCGATCTTTCGGCCCAGAGGTCGATTCCCGCAAGTGTGATTGGGCATCAGGAAGGGCAACCGGACTTAAAGATCACAACGCTCCAGATTAAAGTCTGACTATGTCAGCATCGTCAAAGCCCCAGTAAGGGGGAATAGTGACGTTTAACCATCACTTATATACAAATGTGTTTATACTTGTCATCTTACGTCTGATTTCCCATCTTTTGCAGGAGTCACCAGCCCCGCTTTGTCTGGTCGTGTTTCGTCTCTCGGTACTCGCAGCAGCACTAGCGGTGCTACTTCCAACTCCAACGTCTATCACCAGTTACTCCCACCTTCTGAACAAGCTCTGCTGCAGCAAGACCATCCACAAGAGGATGAAGAGTGAGTCCTTCACACACAGCTGTTGTTTCTGAACACCCTTCAACGTCTCGGTTGACTTTTTTAGCATGTGAAGTAGCTGGAAAGGTCACCGGGTATTTTGAAATGTTTGCGAATGTCGTGGTGCCAAATGTTTCTTATTATCATTAAGAAGTTCAATTGTTTCTGATCTGAATTTTAAAGTGGAACCAGAATGGTTAACCAGGCTTTCGGATATTAAGTCTGAATTTTTACCGTGCTTAGAACGGTGTCTTATATTGAAACTGTCCCTCACTTACTCTGGTCTAATACAGTCCGGCAGCCAGAACAGGGAACGAGACCGAAAATGAGATTTTCACAGAATGGCTCATGCCATATGGCCACTGCAAATCTGCACGTCTGCCGAGTTCTACCTGGTTCCTCTTCATTTCAGACAGTATTAGAGAAAAACGCATGTAAATCCAATGGAATCAGATTTGGGTTGTCGGTAGAAATGAATTTTCTATGTTTTCCCTGATAGAGCCATGAGCCATCATTTTCGACTTGTCGTGTATCCTGTCATTTGTATGTGTTATTCTCATTGGCAACGTATGCGGGAATTTGGTTAAATGCAGCCACAATTTGCCAAAATGTTGTGTTTGCCGATATTTATATGCTTGCTAAATCTGCATGTGTTTAACTTCATAGACAAAAGTGTATGAACTCGATGGGAAGTGACCCGAGGACAATCTAATGATTGCTTTATACCTAGCTCTTTTCATTTTGTGAGAGAAATAGAAAACCAGATTTAGCCAAAAACTTCAATCTGCTTGTTTGCTTCTTTGATCATGTCTAGCTGGACGAGGGACCAGGTAGAAATCGGCAGGCGCACAGATTCACAGCTGCAAGTCATAATGTGAGTCTCGTTTTCGGCCTCTTCCCCTGCAGAAACTCGTTCTGGCTGCCGGACTAATCGGGAAGTCTAGTGGTAAAACAGCAAAAATACTAAAAGAAATGTTCTCAGAATGAGTGTCTACCCTCGCATTCATTAATAAGTTTATGAGACAGCGGCTATCAGAAGTAGTTTGCTCATTTGTCAGGACAGCAGGTGTTGATAACCTGCTTGGAAGTGGGTTAAGTCCTTCCAGGCGCACCCATTTTGCATGAAAGTTCGATCAAACGTTCATTTTTAGGAAATTGTCATCGATTTTCTGAATTTCAAATGTGATGATGTGATTATAGGGCAGAATGTATTGAACTGATGAAAATTCCCTGATGCAAGCTGTAGGCCTGCGTCAGGTGCGCTCGATTTTCACGAAAATATGGCAGCTATTCGAAACAACACCACTTAATAAAATATGCAAGGAGGCATTTATATCGTGTTGTCTTCACTTACGTATATGAGGAAATCGAATACGAGAGACTCAATATATTCAATTCCTGTTGCCAAGACTGTCCGGCTGGAGTTCACAATTCTTGATATTCTCAATCCGTCTTCATCGGCGATGTTCGTTTACGACACTAAGCGCCCTAGCTAATTGCTAATTTCAGCCGTCAATTCTGAAAGGCGTACAGGATGCAAGTTTGGGGATATTGTGGCTGGTCAGTATTATTTCGCTCAATTAGCTATTTTACGGTATTGAAAATAAGCTCAACGATTCTGGGTGTTCTCACTTCTTATCTTTGCATATATTTAATTCTCCTGCATGTCATTGTCGCCGAAATTCTTTAGTGTGGCCGACGACAGGGCTGTTTTGGGCGCCTATTCAATTTCTGTCTAGCACTGGTCAATAGGCGGCGCTGTCCTCCTCTCATTTTGCTTTCATCTTCGCCGCCGCTGCATCTCACTGCTGCACACGATGGTGGTCAGATTAAAGCGAATCTAAGGTTTAAGGAAAACAGAACGTCTTGTAGGTATTGTACATTTTTCATAGCACTTTTTGTGTACGAGTAAGTACTTTACACAATGTTGATGAATATTGGATTGTCAAGGAAAAGCCTGTGCGAAGATCTGCAACCATCTTGATGTTCCCGTGCATACTCAGCGGGTTTCTCAATCCAAGGAGAATTGGCAGCTCGCTTGCTTTGCCTCTCCTTTCCAGTGGGCGACATTTTGGACAGGCTTGTAATTCTACCAAATAATGTTTGTCGGTCAACAGGGAACTGATAATACGCACTGCCAGTGCCACATTTGAGATTCATTCCACTAGAAATATATGGTTAAAATGATAAATTTAAGCCATTGGGAAGAGTATTCCGACTTTCAGAGAATTAAAGTTCTGGAGGCCCTATTTGTAACTATGAGATGACTATGTAAATGAGGAGAAGCATTTTTCTCTTACGCGACTGATAGTCTGAGCTGGCAGAGAGGAAGTGTAGGTAAGAATGAGTCGATGTTCAGTGTATGAGAAACCAGTTAACTGTGTCAAGATCTGTCCGCGATTTCCGTTGTTAAATTAGTAAATTCCACAAGGACATTAGAACTAAACTTTTCTTGCAGTCATAATCTGCTTATGATGTCAGTACATGTATTTATAATTATCCATTTTTTTTCAATAAGACCTGAATGTTAGTGTAAAAAGTGAATGCGTTATCAACCTATCAAAATCGATCTGGCATTCTTATTTTCGAAACTTAATTTATTCGAGGAGATGGCAATAATTACCATTGTATTAGTCTTCGACTCGACTCGTTAACGATCCTCACTGTTTCGAAGGGGTCATTCACCGCTTAATGAAAAGCTACACACGGTGTACCATATTTACGTTTAGCCCGTTGGCTGCTGTCTGCTTGTTTATTCCTCTAATCCGAAACTGCAGCTGAACAGGACGGTCATTTTGTAAAGTCGAATTGAAGTAGTACTTCCACAGCCCTGATTGTGGTAATTTCATTAAATGTACGAGAAAGTAGCACTATGCGGCTATCTCGTTCATCGGATGTTCTGATTACAACGGTATCGAATGTTATAAGTATTCTTCATTCTCTGCTTGTAGAAATGATAGCTTTTCTAGACTTGACTATGCGTCCATGATGATGTATGAATTCGGTTCATCATTGCATAATTTCTTTTTTTAATGCATTGTTATAGGTGCATTGTGACAAAGACGTAGTCGAAAGCTTGCAAAGTAATTTGTTATTGACCTTGTCGTCGTTTCTTTAGGGTTAGATACGTATGAAGTTAAGCCTTTGGGTCTTTAGGTAGCTCAAATGGTTAAGTTGTAGACGGACTGTATGTAATTCGAGTCTAGCGGACTGTGAAGCTCTACCCCCACTCTCACTGGAGGATGCCTACTAACTATAATGTTGCTGAGAGTTGTCATTTTAGGAAGGCTGTTCTATCATTTGTTTTTGAAAGAGCTCCTTGGATGCGGATAATCCAAAATTCTGGAGAATTTGCCTTGATTGAAACGCAGCGTCCGATGAGGTTAAGGCAAGATGTGATGCATTGTAGGAATAATACCTAGTCTCCAATAGATATTCATTGATCAAAGAATGATAACTACATCTGGTAGGAGACATGATAAATGGGCTCATTTTTGTATGAAGTATTAATTTGTGATTTTGCAAACTTAAAGGCAAACTTAATGAGCGGATCCAACATGATCAGACAACAACATATGTGTTTCGAACTTGCGAAGATGACATTGTGACAGGTTCCCTTCATAGTGCTCAGACAACTGAGCAGTGTTTTGCTTTATCCTCTAGACAACTCCATTCTGACAAGTGACACTGAGAAATTATATTTGGCTAGATTTGCGGTGAAGACATTGATAAATAAAATAGAACGAGGCGGTGACACAATTATCGCCATTTCGTTACGTAATTGTTGATTCCCATCTTCTCTTGCTATAGCATCTCATCAACCCAAAATGTTCAACAACAACATCTCAAACCTCACTGCTTTCATTATTATAACATCAGCCAGTGTGGGCACCGCCTACTTCCCAGTGTTACTTATTTGAATTCCCTGTGTCTGATATAATTGAAGCAAGTTTCAGTGTCACATGACATTGATAATTATCTCAAACCTCCCACAATAAGCCCTCCTACAGTTCTCAACGCTTTCACAACATTCGCCAGCAGCTCAATAAGTCGATAGGGACGCTTCAAGTCACAAAATGATGTAGGGGAGAGTGAAAAAAAAATGATTTACTATTTTTAGAGTATTGCTCGTAAAATTAGATCAGACAAATGAAATGTGATGACTTTTGTTTAGTTGGATCAATCGATGAGAATGTTAAAGAGATGAAAACCCTTCTGATGGAAAACTTCAGAAGAATTTTTGTTACTGACTTTCGTTCTCATCGTTTGCGCGAAATTTAACAAAATATTCAATATTGCTGGATTCATGAATTTATTGGTCTTAACCGGTGTCTCTGCCTGTCATTGAGATCTATGGCAGAGTGATGACATTCATTCGACAACTTCAGCAGTGAATAATGCACATATATCAATCGATCTATTATGAGTTAGATCTTTTAATTCGACGAGTCAACGAACACATCCCTGAGTGGTTGAAGCAGAACCGAACAAATCGTGGTATTGTCTTCATCTATAATTCGCCATCTACATACGTGTGATCAAAAGGATTACAAGTTTTTTGTGATTAAGCTCTGTAGGCTAAACTCGAGCTTTAGACTACTAAAGCCAGTGTTATTCACTTCCGCATTCCATCCCTTTATCAGCAAAAGGAATTTATTCTTAATTTATCTCTTGTCCAACCACAAGATTATAATTATTATTTTAGCAATGCTGTCATATGTATTTCAAGTACTTTATCTATAGTCTTTTTGATGTATTTCTTATGCATAAGCCTTTAAATCATGTCGTGATATGTATTTCCTCACCTACTTGTGACGTCATTCAATTCGGTCAACCGCTCTTCAGCGATCGATTGATATCTGTACTCACTGCTGAAGTTGTCAAATGTATGTCATCACTCTGACGAGCTCATCACTATGAGAGGCAACAAGACCCGTTAAGACGCAGACACTGCGTTCAGCCTACGACTCGGAATGGCCCGTACAAGTCTATGAAATTTAGAATGGCTGAAAACTGTGAAAGACTGTGCAATAGGCTGCTCTGTGCTTATTTATCCTGACGTGAGGCTGATAATTGTGAACGATGATAGAGTGCAGTTCGCATGGGCGTTGGGTAGAAAGATGTTGGTGCGATCATTTCATTCTGACGTAGCATTACTGTATCATTATTGTTATTGTATACTTATTATTACTGTATAATTGTCACTTCCATTTTCTTTGCTCTCTACTGATCTTCTGCTGAAGGAAGCCGTTTGGCCAGTCTTCTCTCCTTCAATTTTCCCAATCGCAAGTTGAATGCGTAAATAAATTTCCAATTTTGTTGAAACGAGTTACTTATCACATGACAATGAGTTGATAGATTAACTTTCTGATTTCGATGATTTTCACTGTTGAATTTGATCAGCATTTCCACCCAGAAATGGGCGGGTAATGAAAGAACGGTTTTACTCGGTCTAACTTGGCGTCATTCGTTGCTCGAATTGTCGGTCATCCAAAATCTGCTGACGTTCAACTGGCGCCACCTCTAACACTTCATCCCGGTCGCTCTTGTCTTTTTATTTCGCCGACGTAGAGACAAAGGACTGTTGCTGTTCATTTAAGGACACCAGGTTCATCATATGGTGGAGCATCGAGTCATTTTTCCACTCTGTATCAGCAGGTATGCGGTTGAAAATCGCCATTCTCGAATGGTATCGCAACGAATGATATCGTGGTGAGTCAGACGACCGATTCCCAGTTCATGTCTCGAATATTGTCACGAACTGCGTGTCCTAATGTAAGAATGGATCTCGGTGAGCAAATCGACGTCTTCATCCACAAAGATGTGTATCTATTTGAACGAGGCACATCTGCGGACGAGGCTGAAGTGTACACCTGAAGTTCGCTGCAGGTCGCATATCAAAAACTCTGAAAATCACGTACGTGTGTGAACTTGACTGACTAAATGGCAACTTCCTTGAATTTCTCTATAGCATGGTCCAAAAACGACAATTGATCACGAACCGAACGCAGAAAACTTGTCCTGAGTTTAACAGTGTGTGTCTTGTTGTTTTGCCCACCTGTTGGCTGATAGGAAAGTCTGGAATTTAATAGGGAAAGAATTCTTGAAGTAAAATTTAAAGTAGGAAAGAATTATGGCTTCAGTTAATTTTTCACAGTGAAAAATGATTTAGAATCAGGTTTAAAATTAGTATCAGCAGACCACCATAAAGTAGCACTAGTATCACAAAATTGAGATGAGTCGATCAGTGCGAGTGATATTTCTATTTGGTAAATTTTTGATAGAAAAGAAAGTGTTGAAATCAAGAACTTAATTGCAACATTGCCATGAATGAGCGGAACGGTCGAACTTATGTCCTATGCTTTCACTGTTTGCCATATAATTCGGATGCTCTGAATGGATTAATGATTTCCAGGTTAGCTACCTGGAAAGCGATCACCGGTCATGCGTGAGGTTGATAGCTTTAAACTTAATTGTTAAACTTGCAATTATTGTCATTTGCGATATTGTGTGTTAGGAGATCGTTTCAATCCTACCATGGCTTTCAGCCATGAGTGGCACTAGAAAACTCAAGATAAGTCGTCAGATTTAGCCGTCAATTTAATTTTAACTTTTTCATAATTTGTTCTTATGTCAATCTCAAGCTGTTCGACAAAGTGTCCAGTCATCATGAAATGATGCTGTCATAAAAAGGAGAAATATTGCCAGATTCAAACTCCAACAATGTATGATCAGTATTTATGTAATACTTAGCGAGAACTACTAACTCACAAAAGATATTCAGAAAAAAATGTAGGTTTAACGATGGTGCTGACATGGTGAGACATTCAACTTTAGCGTTGATATCTTTTAGTCCGGATGCCCTATTTGACAACTTCCAATGATACTCTCGGGGCTCGACCTCTGGATCGACAGATCGCTAGGTTGAGCACCTAACCACTTTGCCACGGAGACCACCAATGGATGTTTAGAAAAAGGAATATATGTTAAAGACATGCGTTTAGGATCTTGTCAGTTATTTGAATTTGCAATGAAGAATGAATGAATCAAATCCAAGATGAATTAGCATGTAAAATATGTACGCTTGAATCTACGACCTCAGGTCCTGTAAGTCTGACCAGTTGAGCCACAGACGCTTGCGTGTGACCTAAGTCAATTGTCGGGATCAAACTTAACATCAAGCAACAGTTGTCACGGCGATGTTAATGAGTGAATAAATATTTCGTCACAATTGTGACTACCTGTATTATATCTTTGGAGATCGTGGAAAATTGAGAGAGCGTTATAGCAATGACCGAGATTTGCGATTTTCAATGGAAGCTCATAATTACATTCATTATATTTTAATTGCTACAATGAAGTTTTTCGGCATTATACCCATGTTTTGATCGATGAAAACATTCCGTTTATTTTATTCACTCAATTGCAGTCACTTTGTCGATCCCTGATAGCGAAATCACAATGTATAGAATGTCTCCGTGGCACAGTGGCTAATTCAGTGGGGGAGCAGTGACGTTAAACTACAATTTTTTCATAATCACGAATTTTCAGATGTGAAGTAATTTCAAATCATCAGAATTGAGATGCGTGCATCCATTTGCATGTATTGCATCATCTCAAGGTATTTATCCATTTTTTCAATTTCTCTACAATGAGTCAGATTGACACCGCAGTAACATAAACATAGCAGTAGCAAAAGCTGGCTCCCTCCAAAGGATGTGAAAAAATGGATTCTACGTCATCAGTTGCTGATTTCTTTCGTTATTGATTTTCATATTTTTCTTGATTTCATTAAAATAGATGAAATATTTCGGCAAATTATTTCTATTTTGCTTCCGCATAGATCGAGATAAGCTTGATCTTTTGAGTTATTCTGCTTATTTACTCCTCATATGCTGCTAAGGGCTATCCTTAGGTGTTTATACTGCATTCGTCCCACAAGCTTGGATGAACGAAAAATGCAGGCGTATTGGAAATTGTTTTCTGACTGATGTTAGTCTTCGAAATCTACAAGCAGTTTATTGTACTTACACAGACGTGACTTTATGATAGTAATATAGATCAACTAGTGTCGTTTATTGCTAACTAATGCTTTTAATTGGAGAACATTGACCGATTCAATCCGGTACAATACCCTTACCTAATGTGCAATAATTGAATCCACTCTCGCTAACCGCTCCTCGAAATAGAGACGCACACAATGACCAATTATGACCAGGAAAGTGCATCGTAATCAGATACCGCCTTTGAATAGCGGTCAACTCGATAAAATCAGTTCCATCTTGACTTCAAAATCCCACTGATCCTTCATGGCGTCAGTTTGGAGGCTATCGATGCATCCGAACACAAACCTTGTCAATGGAGTCGCGCCTTTGCGTGACAGGACCTAACTGGCTTGCCTAGTCGACTGTGATAGAGGAATGTATACCAGGAAGCACTCATGCGGAAGCCGCGAAGGGCAATGGTAAGTCAAATATTTTCTCTCCTCTCAAATTCTGTGTGCAACTTGGGAGATTTCAACATTACCGAATTGAAGGCCCAGTTGTGTGACTGGAGTCAAGAGAGAAGTAAATGTCATAACTCTTATTGCATAATGCTGTGCGATATTGATCTCGTAATGTATGCATCAGAATGGGGGTGAAAGGAACGCGAAGTCGACATGATGGCGGCAATAAAGAGCTGAGAAGAGACACTGGACATGACAAGACCGGCTTTCCACCTAATTTCAGCAATTTTCCGCAGCCATTTATTTCAATCAGATTTTAATTGTTATCATCTAATTTTGGGCATATTTTCTAGCTGTCAGAAATTGAGGAAGGAAAGAAGAACAGAAGCTTTGCCGCCATGTTCCCACACTCAACAATGGGAATATTGAAACATGAGCCGACTTATTATCGCAAAGGGTGTAATAGCTCACATCTCGTCCTGGGAAGATGGTTGATTTGAGAATGGTATCTCGAATACCAAAGGACATGTCGCTATCTCAAAGGAACACTTCAACCTGTGCTATTAACTTGCGGTCAAAACTGAAAACACTCTTGGAAACTCAGCGTTCATCAAGCACCGATTTGTTATTTACAATGTTTTGAGTGAAGAATGATTGGATTTTCTCATGGATACGGGATTTCTAGCTTGCCGAAGAAGTTCTCAGGGGAAGTTTACATCAAACTAAAGATCTGTAGTTAGACTACGAGTTGTACTTTTCGTTGTTTTTCCTCATAAAATGCTCGGGTTCGATTTTATTCAGGAGAGAAAATATATTTTGAAAAACTAATCATGTGATGATACAACAATCATACACAAGACTTACTAAATCAACACGTACTCGTACCATGAAAACTCGTTGTTACCAGTCTCCTCGTTCTCCATTATGCGTTTTACCTATCTTCCTCGGATCACTGAACTTGGGTCCCATCAATGCCGTTTCGCGATGCTAGAGTGACTGACAGTTTATAAAGCGGATTATTGCTGACATGCCCAGTTTGAAAATTTGATGAGGTGGTCTTCCCTTGCTTGTCGACAACTATGCATTACGTGTAACATGAAGTGGTAGGCCCTCAATAAATCAATAAAACTCATTTAGATTCAGAGTTGCCATTCGCTTTCACTTCTTTGAGACCTCAGTTTGCTGCGTGCTGAGCCGCAATTAGAGCAATAGTTATTAACATAGTATCTGGACTTCAGATATTGCCAAAATGACTGATAATTCGATGGACATAGAAATTGCCACCCATCTGATTAATCAATGTGAAAACGAGAAAAAAATGGAAAAATATGGTGAAAATTGGTTTTGGAATAAAATCTCTCGCATCCACTGAACAATTTATTCATTTTCACACTGTAATAATTCGAATAGATGCAACTCGTCAACAAGATCAACAAGTAGATGCCTGGAATAGAATAAAACTTATTCATTGTGAAAATGTACTCAAGGAATATATGTTTTGCTTGTATCTTCGTTAGATAGCGAATGTCAGTCATAAGCTATTGAATGACAACTAGGCTTCCATTGCAAATTGCGAAAATGACACAATATCTCATGTGCTTTAATTTGCATATCCTGGTCGAGCTTTTCCGCAAAAACTCTTTTCTGCTTGATTTTATTTAACTATTACTCGACATACTCTGTTATTAGTTGTATGAGCATATCATTCTTTAAGCTTCAACAGGACCAATGAAACGATTGAGCTTGTTGGCGATCAACGTTACTAGGCATTTGCTAATTATATGAATGATTTTTTTGAAGCTTTAACGTAACTACTCCCCCCATAGTGGGGGTTTGGAAGGTGCTGACGTCGTCAGACTTTGCTGGAGTGTTGTAGTAGTTTTAGTCCGGATGCCCTTCCTGCCGACTTCTAATGACACCTTCGGGGCTCGACCTTCGGATCGAAAGATCGCTAGGTTGAGCACTTAACCACTGTGCCACGGAGACCACCAAAAAATTTGATGTACAGTCAATCATTCTAGCTAAGAACATTTCGAGAAATACAAAAGTTTAGGGGAGGCGGGCATTGTGCGCCGTCAGAAGACAAAGAAAACAAGAAACAAAACAAGAAAAAGGTACATTACAAGTCTTATGGCACTCTTAAAATCAATCCATTCCAGCAATCAATTAAATTGATAACTTCGCTGCAATATGCTATTGAAGCTCTTCAGTCCATCAAGATGTATGACATATTTTATGTAGAAGAAAGTTAATAGCATATTGAAAGAACAGGGAAGATAAAAAAGAAGAAGTCAAAGGACAAAAAATAGCTAATTGAAGTTTAGAAACATGTTCAGTTCATTAAGTGATGGAAGATATGAGAATATGAGAAGTGATAGGACCAGGGCCCACGGAACAATTTTTCACGAGGGGGGGCCATAAATTTTGTGTAATGCTTTATCACAATAAGATTGTATAGACATAAAAGATGCTGTTTATTTACATTTTTCGCAATCACAATGTAAGCATCATTGATCTACATCAGTATCTTTATTTATTTTTTCTGATTCATGGTCATGGTGCAAAGTATAATCATGAAAACTACTTGTAAATCACAGACATAGATAGAATTTTCAGATGCATGCAATTCGACGAATTGATAGACAAAATCTGTTGATCAAGAACATTCTTCATGTGAAATATAAGTGGCACCAATGCTCTGTCAGAAGTAACATAGTTGTATCACATGTTTAATTGAAGTTACTGTAGTTAATCGATGATCTTAAAAAATCAATTCATTGTATAAATTTTAGAGATATCTCACTTTTCTACTACATCATTATACTTTATTTCCATGTTAAATGAAATGAAAAAAAAGCAAACAGCCTATTCAAAATTTCAATAATAAGTGCTAGTGTAGGGCTTTCAATATAATCTCATACTGATTGTGATTATTATAAACAAGTGTTTGTTTGCGTATAACCTTATATTTCGCACGAAAAAAGATCACACGCGCTTGGAAGAGAACACTTGTCGTCGTTCATCTGTCTTGGAAGTTCAGTCGTAACTGCTTCCAGGAACCACACAGCGACTAGGCTTCTGGAACCGCTGATGGGGCTACCCTATACCGCATTGTACCACCGATCTTGAGTGTGAAAACACCAATTTCATCATTTCATAATGAATTTTACTTACCGTGAATTCAAGTCAAAGTGCAGAAAATCCGCTGAGCGTTTAACAAAATCTGTTACATGTGCACGACACAATAGAAGTCAACCATGGTCCATCCCAGTAGTTCTCAGCCGGGGGACCATGATCCCTTAGTGAGCCACAAGACCATTGGTTGGGGGCCACAAGAAGAGCACAAACAGTTGTTGTGTTTATTAGCATGGATAATTGCCAGGCTAGGCTACTTCCCGTCAGAGAATCGGATGGGACACTAATATAAATGGAATAAGGATGTTGCTTGAGCATCATTGGGTAAAAGAACAATCAGAAACTTTTGCTTTGCAACGCATTTTTCTGCTTCGAGTACATAATCGAGCATCGAAAATTCGTGCTAATAAGGCAAGAAAAGATGTCACACTGAATGGTCGATGTTTTTTTTTACTGAGTATTTGATTTGTTATGCTTAATTCACCATATTGTTGGTTATTTTTAATTGAGCACAACTACTACATTTTACTATTTATCTGCTACAAATCAATTGCTGTGATCAATAATGAAGCCAGAAACAAATCAAACTCGTAAATGATTATTTGCTTCAACTCCAGCTTGTTCAGAATATCGGTACTCTGTGTTTAATCTATAACGGCACAATTTAAGTAAATTTATGTAATCGGAAGGGTTGAAGAAACTTGGAGAAAGTAGCAACAAAGAAGTTGAATGGGAAATGAATTGCTATCAGACATCAGCAGTGGGCCACGGAAAGTCGAATGGCTGGGAAGGCGGCCACAGACCATGCAATGTTGAGAACCACTTGTCTATCCTTTGATGCATAAGTTTACCACCGACATATAAGATACCTTCGAGAGCGAATCGAATAGCTAGCATATGTTGTAAGCATTCCAATTAGTAAACCACTACACATGTGGGTAGACGGTCCATGGGTCGCACGGATTTGAAAGCACTTTGTCGACTTTTTTGCGTCAGAACTCGCAGAGTTGATGAGGAGAAGATCTGTTAATTCAAGTGGGAATCGTTTCATCTCCCGACTTTGTACTTATTTAATATATAATATAGAATTAGATTGCAAATTATCACTAAGATGAATATTTCAACAGCTCAAATTTCAGGGGGGGGGAAATACACATGTGGCCCGGCAAATTTTTCTAGGGGTGGCCTGGCCTCCCCTGCCCCCCCACTTCCGCGGTCCATGGATAGGACTACATGTGTTGGTTCAAATAAAAGTATACTTACCACAATTAGACGATTTTCAATCGTCATATTGATCAGTTGGGATTGAGTTTCAATGTCCGATATATTACAAAGGTGGACGTTATCATTACAACCGCAGTACACAGATGAACGGGTCATCCTGAGAAAACAGAACGCCGAATGACAGCGAGATGAGATGAAGTGAGGGGAAAGCGAATGCTAAAGGAATGGTGTGAAGATAAATAAGAGGAAATGTCGAAGAAAACCTCGCGGTCTACCGTCCATCCTTCGCAATATCGAGCTGTGTAGACATCCGGGCATCGTTGGCAGTGTACAAGGAGAGTCAGTTGTCACGCTAATGTAAGCGGTAATTTGCCAGAAATGTCACTCCTGTTCCTTTCGCTATTCAAGGGAGAAAGAAGGGGTTCGACAAAGCCAGCGCTTGCATTTTGGACAGTCTGTTGGGCCCCTCATCCTCCTACATACGCGTGCATATACGCACGGCGTGAACCAACGGTGTCAGTGGTGCAACACATGCGACAGTTTATCACATCCTCTACCACATTGTTAGACTATTTGACGCGTTAACTCTCGGTGTCACTGCAGTTCAGATGACGATTCTTAGGTGAGAGCTCAAATCTTGTAGTCAACGAATGATGTTTTGAACGATAACGAAAGTGAGTAGAAATAATGTGAATAACTCGGCGACTTATTTTTTAAGATTTCCCAGTACAATTTTCCGAAAGTTTTCATCATATACTACTGTTGCCATAGAAATTGATAACAATAAAACCTCTAGATTGGAAGTAAAGCTTCATGCTACATAGAATAGTGGCACAAAAATCGCACTCATTTTCACTTTGATGCACTTGTCAACGGCTGAATATTTGGGCTAGAATCAATCACATGTGCAATTCTAAGCTTTTCATGAGTGGTTGATGACCCAACTTAGTTCCCCCGAATGTGCCTTGACCTTGAGTCAATTTCCATTCTAGTCAGCTTCAGATAAACAATATATTTCTACTACTATTAATGATAATGTAATAAAAATTCCAAATTCACACGTTATATCTTTTTGAGTCCTTGTTTAAAACCCGTGGCATTACTGCGAAGATTCTGCAACGGGGAAGGAATACATTATGTATTGTGAAAGCCAATATCGGAAAATGCCTGATCAAAAGAAATGTAGTTCATTACAAAATTTGACAATACATGTACTTATTCAAGAAAGGTTTCTCTTTCTACCATCGTTGAAGTCTGATAGATACTACTGGGGTCGTCCTTAAAGAACATCACTACTCGTCGTGATTACTATGAGATAACGCACAAGTGTTTCTGTGTACACCCGATCTTCGGATGAAAATTTTATGAATATATTGTGATTGGTAATTCAGGTTCGGGTAGATAATATACACCATTATCAGATTCATTGTGGAGCTTCTTGGTAGC
Source organism: Prostheceraeus crozeri (assembly GCA_907163375.1). NCBI lineage: Eukaryota > Metazoa > Platyhelminthes > Polycladida > Euryleptidae > Prostheceraeus > Prostheceraeus crozeri. The sequence goes on from CAJQUW010013411.1 coordinate 135,788, forward strand.
TTTGTGATTGTGGTTCTTGTCAATAATTCAAAAACTAATATAATGCAGAAATTTCACTAGATTTGTATCTTTCTCTGAGCACTTACACACTACACAGGCTTATGAGTAATATAAGTTGGAAGCGCCGATTGAAGTAAATGAAAGCAGACTGTCGCTTGTAGCGTTTTGAAAAAAATATCGCAACCAAGTAGACATTAATCTGTGGCGAGATCACCTCCATTGAAGGAGTTGCCAGGCTTAGCCTTGTTTGCCTGGATCATCGTTGAATATGTTCCCATTTTTAATATCGTTTTCAATAGGCATGGTTTAACGTCCTTTCATTGTATATCGGTAAAACATTGTAGTTTATGACTAAGAATACTGAATGTCAACATGTCAGGATTTGATATTCATAACGGGAAATACATGGATCAAATATGGTTAAAAAATGTGTTGGCATAGCTTGGTATTGTAAAACCATTCACCGTTAGCTCAAAAACCGCGTGAATGTGCTGTACGTTGATTGCCATATGAAGTAAAATAAAGTCAATTGAAAGCCACAATGTCACAATATTTTAGTTTCAAAATTGAAATATAAAATGAAACAATGAAAGCCTTGGCTTTGTTTCCGATTTGATAGTCTCCTTCTCTTTAATAATGTGGAGTACCTATCACAATCATAGATCACCGGGAAGTATTCCATCGAGAAATCGTCAAATCCGATAGAGGTGTAGAATAGAACACTAGACTGATATAGAGCCTATAGTAAAAGTTAAGTATGAGTTATGACATCACTATCCATACAGGTGTGTTTACTATGTACACAGATGCATGCAGACAGTAAATGGCTACTCACGGTCCGGACCAGGGATTGACAACAATTGATCGCAATTTGATTGCTCTTTCCAATCAATTAATTGACATTGGAATTACTGAACAATCAATTAATTGAAAAATGATTTACTGAGCAATCAACTAATTGAAATTGGAATTACTGAACATTCAATTAATTGGAAAATGATTTGCTGAGCAATCAATTAATTTAAAAAATGAATTACTGACAATCAATTAATTGACATTGGAATTACTGAACAATCAATTAATTGAAAAATGAATTACTGAGCAATCAATTAGTTGACATCAATTAACTGAAAAGTCAATTAATTATTACAATCTGAGCTGAAGAGCAGTGCTCAGCATGGATGTATTCATTCTTGACTTTCAGCAGTGCACGGAGACTCTTCTTATACATCATTTTTCTCTCCACAGGGACGGCGATTATTCGGACCTGTCCGACGGCTGTGATTCAGCAGATCCTCACTCCAGCTTGCTGGGCGAAGCATCAGAAACGTGTCACTCGGCGCTCCCTTCCGCCTACTCAGACTCAGTGGAGTCAGATGAACCGGACATGAGTTCTGTGGTGTCTTCTGTCGCCTCGGAAGATGAGGCCTTCCTGCGTCCCGGCGGATGTGATTTCGCTACGAGTGTACAGATGGCTGCCGACGCGCACAAACGCCGCGGAGCCAACCGCGCCCATCAGCATTATCCAAAATCCGGTGGGAGACGTCAGCGTGCCCATAGCCCGGGTTACAGCACAGATAGCACCAATTACGGTGTCCTCCCCTCTCCGAAGAAAGCATATCCCAAAGCACAACGGCGACGACAGCAGAAACCCTCGGACAGTCAGCCGAATCCTGCCTATGTGTTCGGCAACCATCCTGTTGCGTAACGCTCGTTTTTCGGTCGGTCCTGACCAGAACATTGACAATGGTTCTCGGCTCCATTGATTTCCGATTGGCGTGTCTTGCCTTATCGGGACTAAATGGGACTAATCCTCTGATGGATTGGGATTTTCTTCCAAAACATGCTATGTGACGATCTGGAACGCTTCTAGATTACAACACAACGTCTTCTACTTTTCTAATTATCAGATTCTAACGGGAGAGATCATCCTGTTTGTACAGAGATTCGATTCCATGGATGACGTGATCTCGGTCGTGGCCTTTCAGTTGACGATGAAACAGCTGATGCCCAACGGTTCTTGCTGGCTTACACAATTGAACACAATTGTACATTGCAGGTCTATGTAAATGTAAACAATAGACAATGTCTCGTTCTTTGTTTTTAAGCATTTGTAAGCATTTCTTTCTCATCTTCCATTTGTAAATAGAACTCTGCCATCCAGATGAAAAATCATTTCAATCCAATACACTGATTACTGGGATGTGACGGCAATGGTCAATGATGATAAAGAAGTCAAATTGGAAATTCTTCGCTTATTGGTAAGTGCAATTACCGAGTTATCTTTACTAATGAATTAGTGTTGCATGCAGAATTGCACATGGGCTTGGTGAGCACGCTAGTCGGTCTCTTCATCATCCCAGTTTTGATGAACACAGAAGCTATCTTAGAATCAGAAGAATAGGACCATTGATTTCTCTCGGCAATATGTATAATCGATCTCTCCTGACGGGAAACTTTCTACATCAGATATGAGTTCAGGAGGTCGCATAGATATCTACACTAGCTTGCCAGAAATACGAATCTCCAACGATGGATTACTAAATTACCTGGACAGTCGGATGAAAATGGTATTAGACATGATCAGTCCATTTCAACGAATTAAAGATTAACGAGCCATAGGTTTGACATGAATATTGTCTATTTCCACTTCAAGTGACTGTTTTTTCATTGGACTGTGTGGTTTTGATTTGGAGCAGATTTTTATCAATATCCTAACCTATTCGTCGACGTTTTTAATTGGATGGAATGGCCTCATCATGTCTAAAGCAAAATTCTACTGATTGTCCAGGTAATCTAGTAGTTCATGATCCAACGCAAAGATCAAGTCATAGAAATCGATCGGATTGACCGTGATATTTGATTACTCAATTCATGTGTCAGAGATGATTCGATTTCATGGCTTGATCCGCTGTAGTGGAGATTCATATCTCTCGCATGTTAATGTTGCACATTTTCGAGTTAGTTAAGTGAAATATTTTTCAAAATTCATAATTGAAGTCATGGCAGTTGATGATTATGAACTCTTAACGGTGACAAATTTAGATACAAGGCTTGACATCCGCTGTCTGGTGTACCGGACGTCCGATGCATCAGTAGAAATAATCAAAGGTAATCGAAACCTAAACAAATGAATTGCTATATTGCTGTATATTTTTCGTACAATCCTTAACTTTGAAGACTATTAAAATGAACCCAGAAATGTTGCACCAGTACGTGCTACAGCCAATGCTGCATCAGTAGTAATCCAAAAAACAGGAGTTCATTGTTATTATCATGAAGCTTGTATTTCTGCCTTTATGGCATAATTATATTAAGTAGATGTGAGGAGCCTTGCTACTTTTTGTATGAGGATTTTACTTCCGAATTTTCTCCCTACTTTGGCCGTATCAGAGGATGAATTTTATCCTGAGTAGGTGAAAAGTTACGAATAAAATCCTTACACAAAATTCAACGCTTTTCAATTTTGCTTGTTATTATTACAGTTCGCACATTTCACGGTCTTTGGAATAGGATTGAATAAACTCACCATTCACTACACATGCGTAGTTGATCGACTTCTATTCTTCCACAGTATAAACATGTAATTGATTATTATCATTTTGAAATAAATAAATAAATATCATATCTTACAAACTGGTGATCTGTCGCAGTAGACCACTTGTCTGCCCCTGGGTGCTTGCAATTCTGTCAATATGCAATATATATAGTTGATATCCATGATAATGTCTATCCAGGGAACTCCAGTTTACTCCTCTTTGAAGCGGAGTCAACAAGGGTTCCGTGACTGTTAGCAGACATGATGTGAGAGCCTTTCATTGAAGAGAGCAGGATCATTAAATGATAGATGAGGATACAATCGACAACATATTCATCAATTGAAAGTTAGATGTTGCTGTAGCGCTGTAACTTTCTGTTGTTTTTCTTTAGCTGGATCATGCTGCCCATTTGAATCATGTTCCACTTCGATCTCATCTCGGATGATTTGAAGTCCCTCTTCACAACAGAGACATAATTTGTTCTAATGTTTGCTCAGTGATATCTTCTTGATCTGCCGGGCCATTATTTCTTAGTTTTTGGGCTGACGCTCCGAATCATGAATTGTGAACCAGCTATCAGACGACATAAAACTTCCTAAATCAACGTGTCCATTTTGAATTTGATAGAATGTGAAGTTGTAGTGAAAAGTTGTGGATCGCTATAAAGCATTTGATATATTGTCATTTTCAAACTTAATATGCATTGTGCCTCTAATCCAAGCATTACTTTTTTCAATAAACTGAGCATTTCTGAAGGCTTTCAACTTAAGTGCCTTAACCTTATAATTTTACCTCAAATTGTTTTAAGAATACTGTTTCCAAGTAATGTAGGCGACTTCCATTTCATCATTTGCTTGTTAATAGTGAATAAGTCGCCATCACAAACGCACATGAGTTAGTTCAATCATACTGGAAGCATTTGTTGCACATTTACTCAGCCAGTCACATCTGCATATTGTATTCGAAATAAGAATTTCCATGTTCATTCAGTCTTACTAAAGCTCAAATTTTGTGGTAAGAACGATGCTTTCTCTCCAAGCGCTGGTCTCGAATCCAATGACCTCAATGCTTCGTGTCAACAGTGCGTCGTTTTACTAACTCCCCGATGATCTAGACATTTTATGCATGAAACTGAAACAAATCATTCCTTGTAAATCAGCTTTTATTGATGCTTTTTGGTTTTTAATTCAGGAACTTCTGCAAAGTAAATCACCAGTAATTGTTGGTCCTTCTTCGCCACTCCTTTGCTGTTGGTTGAGTGACCGAATCAATGACAGCTAATTTTGACGTAGAATAGATTCTAAGTCATTTCTTCTGATATTTTGTTCGTTGGCAACATAACTTATCTGCAAATTAGTGAACGAACGGTGAAATATTTCTCTCCGTCTATTGACGAAGAGGTTTTCGATTCATGAATTCTCATGGGACTTCTCGGAATTTTAAATCATAATTCAATAATTAATCAGATGGAATTCCAGTGATTGGGAATAAGTTTCTTCACGCTACTGCACAGTAAGGTAATGTTCTCTATGAGAGGTGGCATGATTGATGATCACCATTCTATGCAATATTTATAGCCAGAAGATTTATTTTCTTGCAGGTAGTAATGCGCCGCTGGTAATGTATAGGCTACCACGATGAAATTAGTAAATTTTGTATTTAATTAGTAGCATTCTCTCTCAGTGAAGATGAAGAGTATTCAGATCGAATTAGAAAGCAAAACAGACCATAATGGATTGATTCCAAATTAATAAAAATCACAAGAATCAATAAGCTAATAAAAGAGAAGCAACATAATCTTTTGTCAGCCATCATCTCGTTACTAGAATAAAATATTTAGTATAAATTCTCATCACCAAAGAGTCCTGTGCTCATATAAAATATGCAAGGTTTTCAAAAAATAATACAATTGTACTCATGATATGGTATCAAAATGCCTATAGATTTGCATCTATTTAGAATAAATTGCTTATCTAATTACAATTATTGTTTCAAAATTATGGAATGTAAAGTATAAAATCAGTGCGCAAGTTATGGTGGAGGACGTGTTGGCATACACATTAAAGCAAAATAATTCTGCGCGATGTATTTGAAAACGACGTAATTGCACTCCTAATTGTGATACTTATAGGACGAGACAAAGAGTTCAACGAGTACGTAAGTGATAAGCATTTTGTTGAATATGTTCTTTGAGAATTTGTGTCTCCTGGGAATAAATTTCATCAGACATGACAATTCACATTCCATACTACAAATTATTCCATGTGATCCATGTGACATGTCAAAGCGGAAAATGTTTCGTCTAACCAGCAAAAAGTTGTAGATGATGCTCATGTCAAAGCCTCGACAAACAAAATTATACAGAAATGTGTTCAGGTTTGCATCATAGGAAATCCAGGATTCTCACACATTCATTTAGTGAATAGATATGAAACAAGCCTTGGCTGCAAACACGGTTATACTTCTACCAATGAAGATAGAGAATTTGTTTCTTTTGAGCAAATTCACCGTGTTGGATAGTCCAAAGTTGGGCAGTAATTCTTGCTTTCACATATTATATTTGATTGGTTATCTGAAGATTAATTACTTACGTTGTCAACAGAAACGGTCGTTTTCTTCATATTTCTACCAATTTCGGAATTAGTAACGGTTCTAAAATGGAATCTTGTGAAGCAACAACTTCTGATAAATTGAGTGTTGAACAAGCTACTTCGACATCGGTTTTTCAAATTTTTAATTAAATGGGTCAAGTGGAAATCCGACACTCCAACAATGGAACTAGAAGAAACATGCACATAGAAAGCTATTCCTCGTCGCGGACAGTTGTTGTCATGACGACGGTGCCTAAACGATGCTGGCTTTCAGCGGCAGTCAGTGTTTAGGTACCGGCAGAGCTGGAACCGGGCCGCTTTTTTCAGCCCGAGCCCGTATGCTCTCAGCCTGGGTTTGGTGTTTTTAACTTACAAGACCAGAAACTCCGTTTTTAACACATCAGCGATGACTAACAAACTGCAGAAATTAACTCTTCTTAATAAGATATGAACGATTTGAAGCGTATCAACTACTTCGCCCACTGGCCAAAACGTGGGTTCAGTATGCCGTCAAACAGGATCCGGTTCTCTTCAGTGTCGGTGTGTTCACTACGTTCCAAATAATGTGAACATTGGTTGTCTTTTTTCTGTTTCTTCCCTTTCACGATCGGACAGAACCTCCCCAACCATTGATATTGTCTTCCCAATCGGAAGATGATTTGGGGAGGGGCCACTTGTGTGCAAATGCTCCTTGCGGTGCTGCATTTCTTCAGCTCACTGTTGATGCTAGTGCGGTCACGGAGATGTAAATGTTTCCAATATCTGAAGTTGGTTATCAGTTGAAGGGCTTTAACGTAAATATACACGGAGGGAGACATTTATTTTTCATTGCAGGTAAAACTAGCCAACTCTCTTAACTTGTCGTCGTGGCTTTGATATCAGGAGGAATCTGTTTGTCTCCCACGATGTTTTCTGGTCACCGAGAATGGAATCAGAGACATTGAACTTGAGGATGTTTGCAGATCGAATTCCTTAAGAGCTGAAAATGGTACCATTTGTCTATTGTTGAATAAGCGGGACTTGTTTTCTTAGATCAAAGTGTTCCGCCTCAATGTGTTTACTTAACAACAAAGTGGTACCGCCTGCTTGTAGCAAATAAGAGTGAATGTCTAACATGCGGAAGTGTCAGTTCAATCAAGGTGGTTCAGTTAAGACAGAGCAGGATTCAAGTAGAGTGATTATCTACCCGGAGTAGGTGTTTGTATCACATGCACGGTCATCGAGTGTGAGGGAACTCGTCAGCCATGATCAACTGTCATCCCGTCTGAAAATGTTCCGAATTATTGTTTATGATGGTCCTTCATCGAAATTCACAAGAGAATTCATGAGAAGTTATGACCGCGAAAAAATCTGAACAATTAATAGAAAACACGATGCAATATTTGTCACAAATCCCTACATTGTTATTGATTGAGCACTCATCGTTATTCGTTCAAACTTTAAACCTTTTGATCATTTCTATCGACTGTTGATCGTCATGTCGCTGTACATATGACTTACTTGAATACTCATCCACAAATCCCTTTTCTAGAAGTTTGATCGCATGCTTATGCATCCTTAATATTTGTATCTTGTCAATTCTGTTGGAGGTAAAGCCCGCTCTTTTCTGTCTAGATTCTGTTGACTCATGTAAAGCTTCACTGCCGTCGTTCTATCCTCACATCAAACATGAAGCAGCCTATCATGGTGTCATATGATGTCCATCGTCTTGCTTGTGAGCAGCCTTCATGTTGCATTACACGTGTTTGAGTCACATGCAGTTATTAGACTGTCATTCACCTCTTTAGGTTGGTTGATACTTATCAAATATTTTTATCAAGTATTTCCGCCGGATATTGCTAACGTAATCGGAAATGGAACTATCTCAGGACTAAGGGTTATCGGCTGCATTTAGAAATCTTTGAATTATAAATACAAATCCATGGCACAAAAAGAGATAAAGATCACAATCTGTTTTGAATCTGTATTCAAATTGAAGAATATCTGACATATTTTAATATAAATTACCAGCAATTCTTAGGTAGAAGTTAGCTGCGCAAGCAGGCGCTTTGTACTTTCATTTTCTCGATAGGATCTAATTATAAGAATAGATTTTCTGATCAACCGCTTTCTTATGGAACTCATAAATCATACACCAGACGCAATGCTTTTCGCAGACGTCCAGAAGACTCGTTTTCAGACGGGCGGCAAATCTGTAATTTTTCTTACGTTGCTCGTTCGATAATATTTATTTCTCCAATATTTCTAACATATCGAATTCTCCTCATGCCGCTGATTGTATTGCTTCAATGAACACATTCACAACTTGCGTGTAGCCAATGGTATCAAACTAACTGTTTAGTCTGTCTACTGACTTTCCCATAGCTTCTTGCCAATGTGCAGAACTTCGAGCATTCAATGGTTCCTGATCTACTCTAACGAGCGTGCGATTTCTACCCTGGGGATTTCGGTGCCTGTGTCGTGAGCATGAGGTGCAGAAGTGGCCCTCAAAATTGACTCCCACTCCTGTTAGTAGCACATGTGCTCAACAATACGTGCGCATGGAAATCGGTGAGTCAGCATTGTGAAGATTTGTCGCACGTGGCAGGAGCTCAATCGAAGTTGAGTTGAATGAGACGGCGATTTCGATCGGGAATTGACGAGATCGCAGATGTCTATGTTTGTATTTTGTCTACGATATCGATGTGTGCGGCCTGACCGGAGGATGACCGTGACTGCCGCTTCATCGCTTCCCCATCTAGATGTCAGTGTCCTGCTGTCATCTCGCTGACGTCTGCGGCCGTTGAAATCATAAGCGAAATGTGTTTGTCTTGTCAGTGGATTTATCCGTCTTCTGTTTTTCCATTCTGTGGATTCCGCTAGCTAAGTTTCTGCTGAATTTGATGTCTCATCTCTGTACGTATAAAATTGGCGTCAGGTGATAGTTGAATACCTGACTTTCCCTTGTAATGTTTTTCTTCGCCAAATGTGAATACAATGTGTAGGGTGTTAGCCGAATGCAGGTCTTGCACTCATTCCTTTCTCGATAGACTGTGCATGCTGTTCTTGTTGAGTTATTTAATACATGTAGTGAACTCTCGATGGAAAATTGTTTCAAAACGTTATTTCATCAATGACGAGGTAACCGAAAGGTTAGCTAACATGAGTCATAACTCATTCGCTCCTTGACTTAGTTAATGCTAATAAGATTAACAATGTCGCTACTACAAACAAGGGTTTCTGCAGAAACATCGATTATGGAGTTCAATCCACAATCAGAAAATGAGGCCACCGGTAGACATGCACCGTTTGTGCAATCATGGTGCACCATTTTTCTTCATCATGAGAGATGTCAGCAAGGTGGTGCTATAAAGCTTTCCAATCATCCTCATGACCATTTGTTTATTGTTTCATTTGATCCTTTTGCCCACCGATCGCCGGCTCTCGTCGGTAACCCCTGACCGTTACCGGTACAAAATTTTCCACACTGGACCGAACCGGCAACTGACTACATTACTGTCAGAACCTATTGAACCATGAATACTATTAGCATCGCAGGTGATCTCCTTCAGCGGGACGTTGATGAAAAACATCCCGCTATTACTTACTTTGATAATCGATGTAACCAAAATATATGCGAAGCACAAAATGCAAGTTTGTAAAGCAATAATCATGACGCAGTCTGAAAGCTCGATGTAGTTGTCGGATTTCGGTGTGCGATATTAGAGACACGATTGATTTGATCTTTCACTTATACGAATCAGGTTAGATAGCGTACACAGGCCTACTTTGCAAGTCGCACAATAGCTTATTGTCAATTTGGGCTGTGAGCTCAATCATCAAACTACTGTGCTTCACAAGCACACGCATAGTGCTAATCAATTTTTGAAACAAGTGGATGAATTATCACACGTGTTTGAATAACAGTGAGAACACAAGTAGAGCTTTAAAAGTTAGTGTACGAGTAAAAGTAGGCGAATTGCAAGAAATTTAAATAGGCAATGCACCAAATAGCAGTGCTCTAGAATTCTGAAAGCTATCAATATAAGATGCTACCTCAAAATAATCACTGAATATGTGTTTCCTGCGATGATTATCAGTGATGTTGATGCAAATTAAGTAGTCAATAAATTAATTCCTTATTTGCAAATCAAAAAAATCAATCAATGTACTTGCTATTTTTCCATCGTAGCAATCAGTTAATTGCAAGTTCTCTATCACAGCAATCAATTAATTGCAAATTCTCGATCACAGCAATCAATTAATTGCAAATTCTCTATCACAGCAATGAATTAATTGCAAGTTCTATATCACAGCAATCAACTAATTGCAAATTCTCTATCACAGCAATGAATTAATTGCAAGTTCTCTATCACAGGAATCAATTAATCGATTGCAAGTTCTCTATCGCAGCAATCAATTAATTGCAAGTTCTCTATCACAGCAATCAACTAATTGCAAATTCTCTATCACAGCAATGAATTAATTACAAGTTCTCTATCACAGCAATCTACTAATTGCAGGTTCTCTACCACAACAGTCAACTAATTGCAAATTCTCTATAACAGCAATCAATTAATTGCAAGTTCTCTATCACAGCAGTCAACTAATTGCAAGTTCTCTATCACAGCAATTAATTAATAACAATGCATTTTAGTCTCGATAACTTTCGCTGGTTGGGTATGGCACCCTGCTATTTGCTACTTTCTCCTATCCTTGTCAGACCTGGATCATGCTATCATGAGAATCTCCTGAAGCAGGCAAAATGTTACTGATTTACTTGAATCGTCATTCTACGCGACTTCTCTCCACCATCAACTTAAAATGCAGTGTTACCACCTTCCTATAATCCATACGGCTCATCCTTGTTGCTATTGATCAGACATGTGTGAGAGAAATTTGGTAATCATGACAACTGTGGCTATGTTGTTGACCTTAGAGGTTCTGTTTTCCATAATGGAATTCACTAATCTGCTCACGGATGCGAAAGACGTTCTACCATTTGGCGCTTATATTTTGTTAATTGATAGTTTGGTCTCTCTAAGTGGGATGGTCTGGAATTAAAAGTTTTGTAAAGTGCGTTAAGAGGATTGTCGAAGATCAGTATGAAATAGGATGAAATTTGGAGGTTATGACTTCCGTCATTGTGTTGACGGCTTCGTCGTTGCTTGCCATGTTTTGCTTGTGATGTGGATTGTCTCGCCTTTACCATCTTATCTCGATATGATGAGAGATTATTAATCCTAATTCCTATCAAGATCTTTTTACCGTGATCAAAATGCCTTACATCAAACCTCGATGCAGTCAAAGAATGGTAGACATTTCCCCTCAGTTCAATCCATTTTTTCATTGTGAGTTCTTTAGATGAGTTCGATGGATGCTTTTAACTTAACAATTAAATGTCGATGTTGAAGATGTCTCGAGAATTTCAGTTGAAACGAGAAGGATTTGCTTCTTGAGAAAATCCATTTCATCTTGGATTTGATAGAATTATTGCGCTTCGGTAAATTACTTGTATATTTATGCTTTACAAATTTACTCGATAAAATGCAATCATTTTAGAATTTTTAAGAGATTTAACTTAGATTATGCAATCATTGATTGTAACAGTTAAGAATTTAATGCAAGACAGATGTATTTATTAGTTTAGAAGTCATTTATCAAGTTGAATGATGCATCACTATCCCGGTGTGCATGTAGTATATAAAATATTAGCGTTTATATTCTGAATACTGGTAGTTTATTTATGCGCGTCACATTCGTGTCAGTAGTTCATAGTTATCATCACTTTCGCTAAAAAATTCACCACACTTTATCTTATCTATTGGTGCTATCTCAGCAGATACCTCTTTTCGGAGAGTAGCTCTATACCCAATCTCAATGTATTCAGAGGCATAAACGAAGCAAACTCATTCTTCTGTTATCATGTTGGTCTAGCACGTGACCACACCAAACTTTTCTTTGCCTCCTCCGTGACCTGCATATTCTTTTTTAGTACCGTGCACGATTAATCGATTGTTAAATCCCTTGTCGAACCATTAAGCTGCTATACAATGTGACGCTAAAAAACATGTTCATACGAGACTTCAAGTAGAAAATGATCCATAAATGATAGATTTATGCGACCCACATGCAGCATTAGAAGATATTTATGAAAGCATGATACTGTCTTTTTACAGAGTTTAGATTACTAGAAATTCGAAATTACTGTGACTGACGCAGAAATGAAAGCATGTTGTAAGAGACAATTGTAAAATCTAATTCTGTCTTATTAGCAAAAGTCAATTAGCATTATTCAATCCTTAAAGAGATTAAAATGTGATAAAATTGGATTATAATTGATCTAGAGTCAGCTTGGAAACCGCTTAGACTGTAGTTCTTTTTTTGGTTTAAAATTTGGCTTAGTGGCCCTTCTTCCGCGCAAAATCAACAAAGAATTTTAGAACATAGCAAACAAGAACAGTCACATGTAAGAATTCACATGAAAGAACATCATAACAACATTAACGGTTTTAAGTAGAGACTATTAGCTAAAGAGTACAACATTGTAAAGAGAAAATCTATCGAGAGCATCTACAGGGCAAATCCAAACAACTTGATGAATGGATGCAAAGGTTGGCAGGTCCCTGAATTTTTGACTTGATTCATGCTTTCTCTTTTATTTAGTGCATTTTTTATCTACATTTCTAATATGTTGTTCTCTCTTTGTGTATCTCTATGTTCGGCATCTATTTTTTGTTTCACTTCTCATTCTGTATTAGGCATACTAAACTAGGTCTATGTTATTTATAGTGACATTTCATAATATTTCTAAGTATTTCTTATGTTATGATTCAAGTTTTAAATCTTTATGTACACATAATTTGCATTGCCCGTGATAAAGCCTCAGTGCGAAAATTTGGGTTGCTTATAAATTTAGTTAGTTTTTATTTCTTAATTTGCGCGGAAGAAGGGCCACTAAGTCAAATTTTAAACCAAAAAAATAGTTTACTCCGCGATGGCCACTAAAACATTAGATTTTATAGACTGCAGTTCGTCTGAATAGTCAGTGATTGATACGTATCGATCTACGTGTTCATTTAGTTTGAAATCGGAATTAATTAAAGTATCATTCATCCAAGTTTATTTATACGTCGCTGTGTGTATGCGATGTTTTCAGGATATATGCGATATTGATCACTTGAAAGGATTCAATAAGTATGTAAATTGCTTGTTATTCCAGTGGATTGGACTATGATGATATTGACAGTTTGATTATCTATTTTTGATATATTTTGAGAGCGCCGTGACGGTCTCGACCTTGTAACGTGGAGATTGCTCATTAAGACTTGATAGTCATTTCGTTAGTGAAACCACTGATTCACATTTATCAGTTGAAGCGATATTTCATGAGAAAGTATCTAATTTGTCCAAAATATCTGACACATTTGGAGTTTATCCTTCACCATCATGTGATTTATACATTGACCTGAAATCACCACTGCAAGTGGGAGATCAGGCGTGTAGATGGATGACAGTGAAGAATTTGTCTTTGATTATTTTAACAGATAGGAGAATTTTGTCATAAATGGACGATATTCTGTGAACTAGTTCGATAATCAACCTGTCTGTATTATTTACCAATTACGACTGAAAATTAAATTGACAGATGCAACCTTTTTAAGTTACGAGTTTATTTGAATGCGATAATGAAAACAATAGTCAACATTGTTGCATTTCATTTCATTACGAAAGTAGCATTGAAATGAATTAAATGTGATCATCGGATTGAAACTTTGAAAGCAACACAACTCCTTTAATGAAAAATAGGCGTGTCGTGTTGTCCTCGCACAATAACATGCATAAGTCACAATAATGAAATGGATACAACAAGGAATATCTAATGGGAGCTAAAATCTCAAACTGTAAATGCTGTCATTTTGTATTAGACACACAATTCAGTTTTTCGATTTAATAACCGATTTTCAAGCGCAACACAGGATCATATGGATGTGTGACTTGCTTGTGTTGGTGACTTTTTGTCCCATGCTCGATTCGAGCGTCTTGCCTGCAAGATATCTTCGGATATTGAGGTTTGGTAAGGATGACGCGACAAGATGAGGAAGTCTTGGACACGATACTAGCCTGCGATAGGCATAATCGCTTACACCCTTGCTCATGAGATTATAATTAAATCCAAGCATACTCGTATTTAGAAACTTTCAGTGTTGTTCAGATGCTTGATTACTTTTTGAAAGAACACAGACTTGGCACTACTGCAGTTTAGTGCACCCTCCTTTACCCCTACTGCAGTTTAGTGCACCCTAAAATGCATGTGAGAAAACAACTATGCATATGTCTGAAAACACATCTATTACAACACGCACCCTATAGTTACAAATGAGTGTCTTTGTGTCTTCGTCTTCGTCTTCGCACATTACACCGAGCGCGCGCTTCGGTGTAATGTGCGTAGTCATCGTTTGCGGAAGAATGCGCCGTTGTTTTAGGGTGCACTAAACTGCAGTAGGCGCGTTTCCGTCTCTTTCATAGAGGGTGCACTAAACTGCAGTAGTGCCCACAGACTTCTAGCCGAAGCTTTATTTTGTACATGTAAGTCTTCGTTATTCACTACGAGTGATGTTCTAATCAGAGTAGACACGCAACGAATTGCAAACGCAATAATTTGCAAAGCAATAAGTTCATCTACAGGTCGAAGAGTAGAACTTCCATGACCGCTGAAGAGCCCATAGAGTTGGTCAATTTAATCACTTTTTTCCCTGAGCGTCGCAGCGTTTTGTCCTTAAATGACTCATCAGGAGGCTTGGAAAAGAACTTCGTGCTTAAGGTTAGTACATATTGTCCTCTTACTTAGGAAGAGTTGTACTTGCTGAGCTTTTCAAAGTGACTCACATCGACGTTCATATAATGGTGTGTACTAAAGCAGGATAAAGGTGTGTTGAGTTTTCTTCAAAATGGATAATGATTTAAGTCATGTATCATTCAATTCAATTTATTGTATTCACTACATATATGTATCATTTTATGGTCCTAGTGGAATATCCTGAACACTTCATACCCATAATACAGGCATGACCACCAAGCCATCAAGACTGAGCCACATGCATGTATCGGTCCTTGCTGCTGACCTATCAGGTGTTTTCTTTGATCATGATATCTGTCCGGTGTTGCACTCAATGAAGCCTGAGGAAGGACTTTGCACGACACGCATCAATTGGTCTAACCTACAATTTAGCTGTAAGATTCATTTACAAATTGCGTATTACATGAGTATTTCTGACTAATTTTGTTGAACATTGTGGAGTTCACGGAGTTCATTCAAGAGTTCTTTGGTAGCTTTAAATTATTCTGTCTTGCGTGAATTAATTGTGGTGTTACGCCATCACTGTATGACCTTCACTGCTCTTACCTGTTTATGTATTTCGGGACCAGCAGGAAGCTCAAACTTACATAACGTAAGACCTCGTGCATAATTGCTGTGGGGGTTCCTGGAACAATACCACTCAATATTTCAAATTTCGTCGATCTTGCTGCAAGTGGTGGAATACGAGACGGACAAGCGATTACTATTGTCTGATGGTGGCAGCTGCTGGCTCTTTGTCCGTCTCAGAATTCACTTTATGATTTTACTTGATCATAGACATGAGAGCTATGAAACGCAGTTTGAAAGTATCCATGATGCGCCATTAATGTCTGTGGTAAGAAAATTTGGCGGACAGCGTTACTCGCTGAGAACATGAACTCACTCATCTACGGGCATCTGATTCGCTTTTAGTCACTGACAACAGCATGAGTGAGAATGATGCTAAAATAGGAAGGAGGTACGCTGACTGAGTTTTCTAGTTCTCTTCTTTGTTTCGGTACAGCAACTTGTCTTGTTCGACTCTTACGGACTTGTGACTCATCAGTTGCGACAGCAGCGGTTTGATACGAGTGGCTAGCGCGAAGACAGGTATCTGGATAGAATCTTCCCCGGTTCTGTAACTTTGTTTTCCTATAATATGCCATGAAAGATCCCTCCTCGTTTGGCGAAGATGTGGGCAAATTGACTTTGACACTCACCGTTCTCAAATATACTCTGCGATACACCTCAGCAATGAGTAGGAGATTATAAGCGGCGTTAGGGAAGTAAATATTTGAACAGTCTTTTATTCTTACCGCGTGTTGCATTCTAGAGGAATGTCTAAAAAATGAGAAAGGTGCATTTGCTTCTCAGATATTGACAAATAGCTACGAGGGAAAGCTAGAAGTTCTCATTGATTATTACACTGTCAACCACATTAAGTTATGTAAAGAGACGAGGTTATTGACTCTAATTATTTGAGGATCATCATCACCCACTTATTAAGCTGATCCCCTTTGTACTTACATGATATTTTAGGGACTCGATATAATGACCAACTATTCAAATTGACGCAACGTTGACACCTGTGTCACAGAAATTTGATGTGAAGCTCAAATAAAACATAAGCTGTGTCAATTTTGGAATAGATCTTTAAATTAAGAAAAAGCGCGTAATTGTAGTATATAATCGATTTCGTACTCCTGCTGGGCTCGACAGGGGTTATCAAAAATTAATTGCAATGAAATTTGGTTAAGCAATTAACTGCAATTAATTATTGTTGTCAATCAAACAATTGCAATTAATACACCCTTTCCAGCTCTACTTAGATAAAAATAAACTCAATTTTGTTAACACAAGTATGAGCAAATTCGAGTTAGCATCAGCAACTTGATTCAGTTTTCCATTAGGCATACTCCGAAATCGTGCTTAATGTACCATTATAGACTTCAAGACAACACAGCAATTATTGCAAGTATTCGATCACAATAATGAGTTGTTTGCGACCAATTATGCAAGACACATAATTTTTATAACCCTTGCACTTTCACTGTTTCTTTAATTATTAAGTAGGCCTACGTTGAGACTGGAATTGTCAAGACAAGGATTCACTTCGATGAGAGTGTACAATCGTTCAGGCATCTATGTACTCGTCTGAAAAGTTGGGAAAGTGCAGACCAAATCATCAGTTCGCGATGTCATCGGTACAGGTTGTAAGTAATGAAGTGGTGTCGTGAGCTACAAGTAGAGCTAGGAACACACTTGAAGTCGAGCAGTCAGGTTATTTGTGAACGTAGACGAATATAGATACAATATTTCAGTCAAGAGAAATGGAAGAAGATTATGACAATCATCATCAGCAATGCGAATGGGCCTGTAGTCGAGCGGCATGATGGATTTTGAACTGAGCTATTTGATAATGCTGCAACCATAAGTCAACGAACATCAGAAGAAATATTTGCATCGTCAACTTTTCATCGATTTCTTGAGATCCCATACATCAAGGAAAGATGAAATGCGGTATCATCTTTCTTAGGCAAAACAAACAACATTGTATTGCTTTTACAATAAGTCAAAAGATATAAACGTCTTTGAGCTATCTTATATCCGATAGTTTCAATATTCAGTCTGCAGGAGTTATATTTGTTCTAATCACGTATCTAACTTGTCTTGCCAGTAAGACTCAGTTTCTGTTTGTTCATACTTTCCAATACGATAATAATACGGTAAACATTGACTGAGCTAAGAATAAGTCACATCATAAATTGAGATTCTGACTTTGAGCGCTGTTGTTCAATTTGAATGCTGAGTTTCCCACAGTTTTAGAATACTAGCTTTCTTTTCTGTTTGCCTTTCCGTGATGATTTTGCCTCTCAATTGAAGTGGATAGTCTATTGTTACTGCAGTCTTCAATGTTAAGCATAATATTTGAGCAGTCTCACTGAAAATGAAAAGTGTAAGTCCAATGCCTATTTTTAGAAAATCAGGATGAAATTTTTCAATTGAGCAATGAATGAAATCATTGTTAAGTTAGTGTTAATTGTACTGTAGTACATGCATGTTATCATGGCAAGACATCCGCACATGCGCTTAGCAAATATTTGCTCACTAATCCTAACAGATACTTAACACTTTAGCTTACAATAAAAAGGCATAACAGATTTACCTGAATGTATATAAGGCACCAATTTGATGATCATATTCATCCTTAAATTATATCAAAAAAGTTCGAGAGTCATTGGAAGTCATCGGACAATCAAAGAAAAGTCTTGACTGTGTAAGCACTGTCCAAGCCAACGACAGGGTCATTAAAGCTAAGTCCATGCCGAAATTAATTGATTTTGAATAATGCAAATATGAGAAAAATCAGATGACTTAATTGGATGATTAATAAACATAATTTAATTAATGACTTACTTACTTGGATGACAGAAATATCTATATCTGTACTAGAAAGGAAAGTAAACATGTAAACACAACATTAACAGAAAAAATTAATTACACGAATTTGATTCATTCAGTGATCATTCAATCTATTTATTGTTGTAATTCTCATGCTTGGGTGGCAAAACATTTACACCCTCATTTTAATGGAAAAATCCTCCGAGAAAACAAACATTTATCCAAACATTACGAGAGTAACGGTAGCAATAAATGATCTTCTACTAAAAATTGATTTATTTGTTATGACAGGTTTTAATAATTTAATTATTATTTTTATTTTAATCGCTTTAATTCGTTTTTTTCATTTATGCAGTATTGTTATTCATGAGAATTCATTTAGAACAAGCGGTCGCAGTGGCAATAGGATTTGAGAATTCGTAGAAAAAAATCTAATTTAAGTTGTTTAAACTTAATCGGAGGAAAAATAATTTGATTGCGATATAGAACGATTTAATTGCAACCAAGCAGAAATGTAGGCAGAATTTTGCTGTATTCGAATCTGTATTTGAAGATCATTCCTTTGAAGTGTCAATTTGTCCTGAATTTCCGAAACACTTTAAGTTTTGTAACAAACCAAAAAACTAAAACTTGAACTTTAAAATTATTTTCCTAATAGATGGTCATTTCATTTTGGAGTTAACACAATCTACTTTCGTAGAGCGATCTTATGTATGTAAGCCAGTTGTGAACTTCTTCGAAACATGGTGTCCCATCGTGCTACAAGATTGGAGTGTGGCTCCCTTCTTCGTAACTGTCACTTTCAGGGAAGTTGATGGATTCTTTTCGAGATACTTGTTATGCTGTTGTAGCTCTGAGAATTGGGTTTCGAGTGCTAAACAGTAAAATCTCTACTGATGGCGCCGTAGCTCTTTCGAACGTCATGTCTGCTAGTTAGGACAGATTTGAGATAATCGACTGTTACCTGTGTTCTGCCAAATGATATATCTTGTGTTTTCTTTCTTTTCAGACGGTCTGCCGTGTACATCGATCTACCGGACAAAAATTGAGGAAGAACAAACAATTCTCAATTCATCCTTGGCGTTTTCCAATAGTATTCATCAAACTTTTTTTGAGCTTTCATGTAAATAGCTGATTGATCCAAATGATCATGAAAAAATGAGGACGCTGTAAATATTCGCCACATCAAATGAAGTTAAACACATAAATCTCGCGATGAAAGTCAGATTGAAAGACAAGTGTTGTTTTCTTCACACGACATGGGTAGAATTTGGCACCCTAGTGGTTGAGGGGCAAGTTTAATACAAGATGAGTCACAGCGGTCCCGTATGAAGCGATCAGCAGCTGTTGGGTGTCTACTTCCACTGTTGATCCCTGCTGAGTTAACGTCATGCAAGGTCGAATTGCTTGAACGGAGATACGATCTACTCATTCGTTGGTTCATCCTCTATGTATCCGACAGAAAGATAAGAATTTTTGTTGAGGTCATACCACAGGAGTAGGCCAATGTTTTGAAAGTATAACTTCTTACAAATAATTGAGGGATCGTAATTAGCTTACATAATAACCGTAGGTCGCGATCAGGTAGATCCACGGCTAGAAGATAAAGCATGCGATTGTTGAAGTCATTAATATTCAAACGAGTAAGACACCAGATGTTTCAGCAATTAGTCTAACTGCAACTTTAAACAAGTCGCTGGAATAATGGGCCTGGTCCAGTAAAGAAACACTGTCGCAGACTTGTGTACGGGCAACGGAAACATACTGCGAAGATAAATAAATACATGCCAGGTCTTCCGTTTTTCGCAAAAAACGAACAGAGCGTCTAACAATGGAGGATTTCTCTTCGAAAACACAGGACATTTAACTTACCGAATTGCGCTAAAGTATTATCAACAGTGCCTATTATTAGTGGCATACTATTAGTACTTCTAACGTACCTACGTCTTGTGTTGAATCTATACAGATAATAGGTCTAATCTGTAAAATGAGATGTCTGCTGTTTTTGAATAGAAGAAGAGAAGGTAGTTTGTGAGATTGCGAACCCAGCGAGATCATTTTAAAGTAAAGACGACAAGTGTTGGTCGATCGATTTTATGTCATTATTGGACATATCATCAGGACAAAGTTACAATAAAGATAGAAGCATTAAATACAACAATTGAGAACTTGTCAAGCTAAAGAACTCTTGGCAATTACATCTAAAATCACAGAAATTGAATACATACTAAAAACAATACAATAGGAACTAATTTGCATCCACCATTGCGTCTAAAACTGCGGAATTCAATGTCAAAACAATAAAATTGAAACTGAAGACTCGCGTTCGTTCATCAAGGTTGAACTATTGATTTGTTTCATGACCAGACTTTCAGCAGTGCACGTGTACGTCGTGCGAAAAACTATTTAGAATTTGACATAGCTACACTTAGATGGTAAGACCTAAAGATATTGAGATTACCAAACACGTTCATAGAAATGACAAGAATGACAATTTCTAGTTTTTTGCACGAAGTACACGCGCACTGCTGAAAGTCTGGTCATGAAACAAATCAATAGTTCAACCTTGATAAACGAACACGAGTCTTCAGTTCCAATTTTATTGTTTTAGCATTTGACATTGAATTCCGCAGTTTTAGACGCAAATGTGAATGCAAATCAGTTCCTATTGTATTGTTTTTAGCATGTATTCAATTTCTGTGGTTTTCGACGCAATTGCCAAGCGTTCTTTTAGCTTGACAAGTTCTTAATTGTTGTAACTTTGTCCTGATGATATGTCCAATAATGATATAAAATCGATCGACCACCTCTTGTCGTTTTTATTTTAAAATAGAGAAGGTATAGGTCCTCTCAGGCCCATTTTGCTATCTTTTGAGAGGTACTGAAGATCGCGATCCCGATGGAATGATATAAGCGTTGAATCTTATTTATGATAATTTATTTGAAAGTCATAATCATTGACATGAAGCCATCAAGGGAAGTTCTCCCGTCTCTGACCCCATTACCTGTAAGCCTATAGGGCTATAGCTAGTTCGTTTTAAAACTATTCTTCTGTCAGTTCTAACCTTATGGATAAATTTAGCAGACTTTAACAGATTAAAGCCATGATTTATGAAGTCTTATTAAGCTTATTTGTTGCTATACTCAAGTGATATGTCATTAGTTCAGGCATAATAAACCTAAAAATCATTAAATGATAAAATGGAAGTCAATTTTGAATTAAGTGAGAATTTTTGCTTAGCTTCAGGATTTATTAATTAGCGAGAAGAACAAGACAAAATTTGTGGCAAACTAAAAGCTGAAGTCGCTCATTTGATGCATTAATTCCATCGCTAAAAGCGTTCCCAATATTCCAATAACATGAGAAAAAACTTGATGAATGAAATATTGTAATGTGCAGACTGCAGGCGCATCCATCCGTGCTGCGTGAGAAATTGGTAGGCTATACGATAACTTCGTTGCGGTTTCAGAAAGAATAATAAGCATTTGTGCGTCTTCAGCAGGTCACTGACTCAGATTTAAGTAACAATCTCATATAATCTTCAAGTTCCATTTTTAAATGTTTTTAAACAATTGCTAAAAGGTTCTTTTTGTATCGGACACCAATAATGCATAGTGTCATGCATGTTCAATGAATACTAGACCTACACGTTCACAATTTATAGTAGCATTCAAATGGGTACCTACAAGGTTTGGAAACAACCTGACATAATACTGAGGTGAGCAGTTATATAGGCTTATTGACAACCCAGAACTAGAAAGATGGCCTATTGCAAAAGACTTTCGTTGGCTTTATTTTTATCAAGTCAACGAGCGAGCCTGACAAATTTTCAAGACTTCATGGAATTTGACAAGAAAATATTATCTGAGACCATCATTGTCACAATCTTCGTTTAAAGTAAATCAAAATACTTTAAAACCAAAATTAAAAACAAATATAAATCAATGCTGTATAACTTTTTCTTCTTCTGAACAGATTATCTACTGGGCTATAATACATTTTTCGACGAAAATATCTGAGACAGCCTTTTACAAAGTCACATGAATACAAGTCCGGCAGCCAGAACGAGTTTCTGCAGGGAACGAGGCCGAAAGTGAGACTTTCACAGAATGATGTACACACTATGCCTACTACGAATCGGAACGTCTGCTGAGTTAAGTGAGTTCTAGTGAGTTTCTCTTATTGTCAAACAGGATCAAAGAAAAACACATGCAGATCCAACGGGACGCATATTGCAGTTTTTGGCTAAAATGAAATTTTCTACTTTTTCTCTGATTGAACGAAAAGTAGGCTACTAAGCCCCGAGTCATAATGCTTTGTATGTAATGTATTCAGATTATTTCCTTTCATATTCATGCACCCCTGTCTATAAAGCTAGACACATTTAGATTTGGCAAGATCACATCTAGCTAGACACATTTAGATTGAGCAACTTTATCCACATCAACCACATTCTCACATACCTTGCCGATCAGAAGCATGATAATAGCACATGCTCATCATAGGAAATGACCTGAATACATTCCATGTCAAAAATTATGACTCCGGACTTAGTACGTTTCGTTTAATCAGAGAGAACATACAAAATCTCATTTTAGCCAAAAGCTGCAATGTGCGTCCCGTTGGATCTGCATGTGTTTTTCTTTGACCTTGCCTGACAAGGAGAGGAACCATGTAAAACTCTGCAGACGCACCGATTCGTAGTAGGCATAGGGTGTACATCATTCTGTGAAAGTCTCACTTTCGACCTCGTTCCCTGCAGAAACTCGTTCTGGCTGCCGGACTTATAAGTAAACTTTAAAAAAAGAACATCGAAGACTCAGAATTCCCGAACTGCACGCATTACTAAATAGAAAAGAATCAGATCTGTTACACAGTACATCTCACATGTAGTTATACCTTACGAACTCTAGTGAATTCCGCAGAAGAAGTCCATTGGAGATCAGGGACTTGAAAAGCACTAAGATGAGAGGATAATGTGATATTGAATAGCTTCAAGATCATTGATTTAACCGTATTAGTATTTTCCAAACTGACATCTGAATTTCTCCATCTAACTGAAAACAAGCTTAATGATTCGCTTTCGTCATGTAAACCGAACGACAACACGCGATGACTTTAACTCATCTCATAATAATAAGATGAGCAAAGTGAAAATTAGATCAGTCAGGAGGATGCCAGTGTTTGACAAGACATCGATTTTTGAATACTTGCTTCTGCATTCGAGAGAATTAAATTGGAGCGGAATGAAAATGGGTAGCTGAAGATGCATCAACTTCCGAACATTGATATAGCTAATAATCAATTTATAAAATTACAAAATGCTAAAACTTTTCAGTACTTTTGAAAGGGGCAGAAATACACTGGTTACAGCACCTGCAAAAATGTATGTTGTAATTTCAACATCTGAAACTTAGAGGGCAAGCATAACTCAAAAGCCCAGAATAGGCCTACTTAAGGATGCATCAAGGAAAAGCAATACATTCAAATCCTTGACTGGGGATAAGATGTACCCGAATATCTAATTATCTTTACTACATTCCATCGAAAGGTGTTCAGAGAAAGAGCCAAAATAGCAGACTGTTGACTGTTTTTGTGAGCGATGATTCATCCTCCTTTTGCGGTCTCATAGGCCGAAAGTGTAGCTTTGAAATAACTGACTGTAAAGCAATTAAACACAATTTTCTTTTTTGTGCTATAACATCAAAAATGATTTTGTTGAATTCCATCAGAACCTTTGAACTGAATTGGATGTACATGATGATTTTTGCATGTAGTTGAATTACACTATGCCATTTTATTGCCTCGACGATCCATTGCTGTGATCCAAGATCACGAACGAAACTCTTAAAAATATTGGTATCCCGTTTATAAATCCAAATTTTGATTGAAGTCAAAGGTAAAGATTATTCTACACTGGGTAGATCGCTAGAATCTAAAATTGTCTACAAATTGAAACTAACAATTGATGCGGGGTTCTCGCACATTTACAGAGATTTGGCATGTTTTCGTACGAGCATATACCTGCTTTCGCATATGATTGGCAAATAGCACGAACAGCTCGCTGTGATTCATTGATTTTGGAAGACATACCAATACTATTTTGTTTTCTAATAATTTGATTGCATTTGTTTATGAGTGATTTGCAGTGTGGTAGGCGCGCCCTACTTATAAAAGATGCATTTACTAATAAGTATAAATGTTTTGGACATGAAAATCCCGCAGGGGATTCCTCGCAAGCCACGGATAAAAATATTAATAATAACTTTTGGGTAAATTAGGACTTAAAGGACAAATTAATTTGTAGACATTTTACTGGTCAATATAATTTTGAATTCAGATTAGGTAAAGGAACATCACTCAAGTGGAAATGCAATCATTCAAGAGTTAAGCATTGCCTTGCACTTGAAGAATTTTTACCAACATCTTGAAACATCCACCCTATAAACAAAGAAAAGTAATCAAATAGAATGCACGTGATGAACACGTCTGCTTTTTATGTAGTTATTTTGAATATCTTGTGAGTGTGAAGGTGCTAAAATTCTTTATGATGCCATTATTAAATGAATGTTCTGACTCATTCATCTATCAGAGGATGCTGATTTGAATTGCAAATGAATAAATTAGAATTCTAAAAAGTACGAGGTCGTTACTGAGGCATTCAGTACAGCTCATTAAATCCTCACGTTCTTGACCTTGGTTTATCAATATTTGATTTTCATACTCTTGCTGCTTTTAAAATCATGAGATTAAAGTGAAATATCAGAAGCTGAACAAAAGAAAAATGATTAAAGATGGTCAAAATTCACTTTGCATTTACAATTCTGCGGAATGTGGAAATCGCGCTTGATGTTAATAAAGCATATGAAACGATTTGATAGCATTGTGTGCTTTCAAATCATACATGCATAATTCAGTTAGTTATAGGCCGTGTATCGGTGGTGCTGGAAGTGCAAAAGATCCTGGGTTTGTGTCTGTCCGTCTCTGTAGGTAAGCTCTCTCGCACTGCCTTCCTCCCTGCCGCTCTCTCTCTCTCTCTCTCCCTCCCTCCCTCTCTCTCTTTCTCTCTCTTCTCTCTCTCCCTCCCTCTCTATCTCTCTCTTTTATTTGCGGCAAGTGTGTGAAGGTTTCATCAACCCAATGAATGTTGCCCTAACACAAGTTTGCTTTGATTTTGCCATAGATTGGGTTTTGCGTCTTGGGTGGAACATGGAAAAGTTAGCAGATTAGTTAGCAGTTAATCTTATAAATTAGCAGTTATCCCACCAGATTGTTTATCTTGGTTTAAGCTTCAATATTACCTTAGGTACCTGTTCTATATCACCATCATATCTCTTTTCTTCTTGTATCTATTCTGTTCTACATGTATGTCTATTTATTTTCTCTATTTCTACGGTTCATATATGTTTCAAAATTTGTGCATTTAGTATGCGTCATTCGGGTGTTCAACGCTCAACTCTGAATCTATTCAATATAAAATCCACAAGATTGTGACTTCCACTCGTCTCGTGAAGACACTGCTGTTCTGATGTTTTTACGATGTTACAGATATTTTTGGTTCTTTCGGTTTCACCTAAAGAAGTTAAGTTTCTGGAAGTGTTGGGTAGAAATCTTTTATTGTTGTGCAAAAATGGGCAAATTTCTCGCCCGAAAATTTGAATCAATTCGACACTGACGTCAGAACGAAAGCGATGGACCATTTTTGTAATTTTCGAAGACAGTTTTTACATTAAGAACCAAATCTCAGTCATCGGCGTCTTTGACGGACTGTCGCTTTTGCTTTCTTTCCCATCCTTTTGCGTCATATTAGGGTCGCAACAATTCGGAAATAAAGTCAATTCTTAATGCCTATAGCATAATATTTGTCACTTTATAAGGAGCTTGTGGAGAAAGGTCTTTTCGGAACATTAGTTTCTATAAAGATAATTAATCGACTACTCTGAAAAGGGTTGAAGCATCAGTCTTTACGATTGTGACCGATTCCAAACTTGGAGGTGAACATTTTTGTCATCACGTAGAAGACAGTCATGCCTTAATTTGTGTATGCCTGTCTTATATTGCGAAAGTGTGTGAAAAATATTTTGTTTACTTTTTCTACTTGTCGACTATATTGACCAGTGTATTGTCTGGCAATTAAAAAATAGATTCTAATCGTGAAAATAATGAGGTTAGCAGAAGGATGGAGATTCTCAGAATGCGTGGTTTGGAGTTTGGAAGATTAAATGTACGATTTCTCACAATGAAGATTCTATCTGTTTCATGGCCGCGGTCGGTGTATTTAAGAATCGGTGTTATTTCAATCAATATATTTTGAAATTGAATCTCCCATCCCTTCGAGGTTCACCAACATTTTGAATTTCGAGCTCATTTCTGCTAAACAATTTACTTTTCCTTCTGTAGTAGCGCCTTGAAGATACAATGCCCAGCTGTGGAAATACATCGGCAAAAAGTCATGCATTTCAAACACTAAAATCAGATTCCAATATGTGAATTAATACAAGTCATTTATCTATATAAGTCTTCGACGCAATATCCATCAATGGTAATTTTAATCATCTCATTATTGAAAGACTCAAGAGCTGATATTGATAACATTTTTAGTCAAGATATGATGCTATATTTCCTATTCCTTCCCATAGACTACTTTTCTGAGATTGAGACTGGGAGTAGGTCTATGATAGGCTACATCTGATATAGCTCGTAAGTATATGGTTGATCGGCATCACAATGACGAGTGCCAGATAACGTAGCCACTCGTGTAAAATTAGATCATGTTGATGTTAAATCCACATGTGTGACAAACAAAGTAAAAAGCTTCATTAAAGGAGACTTAAGTGACCACAGGTCAAAAATGACCAGTGTGGTCATTGGAGGTAGATTTTCCAGAACGCATTGAATCAAAGCCTCTCCATTCTATTTAACTAATGGAATTATCACTATCCTTAAAAATAATTATTATGACTAAAGTCACTTAATTCCATTCACTTAAATAAACGCATTGCAATAGTCATATTCTGGTCCAAATGACCGGTCTGGGCATTCTAGTGCTTTAAAAACAAATACCTCCGAATGTTTACACCGCAGTCCGATGCAGAAAGAATGAATAACCAGAATATCAGCGAAGTGCTCTGTTAGTTGAAAAGTTCGCCAGAATGAAAAGCAATATGCATTTTATAGACTTCAGATTTATTTCGAATCCGATCCGAATGGCATGATAGCCAGTGCAATATCGCCAGTGCAAGCTATCTGCAGAATGCAGCTTTGGTATGTATCTGACACATGTGCTAAACTTTGGCAGATAAATTTGGGGATACGATTTGTAGATAGCATTCACGGAGTTTTTCAATTACAAATATATATGTGCATTTACAGTGAATATTTGATCTGTTCCCTGTCAAATTTGGCTATGTTGCAACTTCCCTCTACAATTCCGCAAACTTCAAGGTCAATCTTTTTTGCCGAGGTAGGTTTTGATGTTTATATATGTTGCATTTTAAGGAAATTAGCAACTACCAAGAGCGCTATATCTTCAATCTTGAAAAACTTTCAAGAAAAACTGTATAGCATAAGTCTAGGCTGCAGTGAGCCAGGAATAATGTGGCTCCAAATTCCATATTGCGTATTTACATTCTTATTTTCGCATTGATTATGAAAATGAATTCATTTGCTGCGTCTTCATTAAATTTGATGCACAATTCCGGTACACCGTCGCACAATAGCGATCACACTTCTTAACTGCGCTTTTGTCTTTCTCGTCATCTGCCACTTCAACTTTTCATCAACTTTTCATCAGAATTGATACCATACTTGAAAAGATTGCGATCATTTCTACAATCCTTTTATCAACCGCCGGAGGTACTTGAGGCAATGAAGTGCAAATCAGCCGCGCAGTTCCATCCATATTTCAATTTCACAGGCCATACCAGTTTATGATAAAAAACCGTCTTTGACCTCGGAAACGAATACGACACCATATCACAATAACCGTGAGCCATTCATATACAACAAGGGATTCGTTTACATCAGTATTCATCACTGGAAACTCGCGCTGTTGTTGAAGTGATGGTGCAGGATATTGAATTCTCATCTTAGGAGTAAAAGTACGAACTCTTATGTGAAGCTTGGATATTTGCCATCATCTTTGATCCGAGCTCGACACATTCCTTGTTTTACCGCGCTCTGAAAAAAATGTAGGCGATCATAAAGGAGGATTCTAGCTGCACTTACTATTCACATATTCACTCATGTCTTTCACGTAAACTCTTGACAACTGATTTAAGATCTAAAACTACTTTTGCACACTTCGGTATCAGTCGACCAATAATTTGAAGAAATACTTATCTCGTCTCAAAAGGTTATTGACATATTATTCTATTCAAAGCAAAAAAGACCTATAGACGCAGTCGGAATCGCAATTTGGGAGGCTGGATATAGGGTTTAAGTTCGATGCAGACTTTATACAAAAAAACTTAAAAGTCTAACATGAAAATGGCGAGGCGATGTATTGAAAGTGAAGAACTATATTATCTTCAAGTGTATAGACAATATACAATGCAGTTGACATAGATGTGAGTTAATAGCACAACCATGCAAGTTGTAAGTTAGTGAGTAGGTCTACCTGCATAGCTTTCTTTGTTTATGCGAAGCTGTAGGTCAGATGGCTTAATTATATGATAGGTATACACATTGTAATTAATAAGTATGCAGAAAATACAAATTCAATGTGGAAAATAATAGATGGCTCGCATACATCTTCGGCTTCCAAAGAAAGTCCACATCTCCGAGACTGTTTAAAACCTTCACTGCATGGTTGCCTGCTGAATATCGCCTGGAACACAAATAAAATGTGCTGCATGGTCCTTGACTGCATTTGTGGGAATGTAGGCTACCTGAATACCTCACAGAGCTCATTTTTGCATCTCCATCCACGTCTTTAATAACAGTATTGAGAAAAAGGGAGGCACCGACGCGTCATCAGTTCACATCGAATAGGTCGGTGTCAGGTTGGTGTCATGGACGCTTTCTCGATTGTTGGACCTTCAATGTGGAACAGATTGCTTCCAAATTTGAGAAATCGACCTGACTGACAGAAATTCAAGAAGGATTTGAAAACTCATTTCTTCTCTCACATTACCCAAGTGTCCTCATTACACTGATTACACACTGTGACGTCGAATAAGGTAGGACGGAAAAGAGATCTTCCACGGTATTGATTTAAGGAGGATAATTTTGTTGTAATTAAATGATTTTCAATCATCTGTGCGAATACGAAATACAGAAAAACTACGAGCGTATTTTTGTGTTTAAGATTTGCAATGATGCTCTTCTGCCTCATGAAAAACGAAGTTCGGTTTTAACGAAATTTCGACAATCTCAATTACCAATAAATATTTCCAAAAATCATGAAAAAAATCTTTACTATTCAGCTCTGAAACACATTCTGAAAAGCACATGAAGCTTTAACTTGTTATAAGCTCATTTAGACAAAAGCAATCTTGAGATACGTATTAGGCTATACCTTTCGCAATGCGATTTTACAAACGTTCATGTTGTCGAATCTTCCCCTACGGTTCATCTGCTAGTTTTCATGTTTGCCATGATTGCTTTGATACGTGTATAATGAGCTTGTGCGTGCACTGTACGTATCTCACTTGATATTGCTATGAAGAAAAAACTCGTCATCAAACGTGTAGACTCATTATTCATAAATTCCTTTTCAAGATGAGAATCTAATTTGCAATGAGAATGAAGGGTTAAATGAGAAAATGATTTTGTACTTTCTGCCAAGACCGATTGATACAGCGGCATATTTGAAATTTCTCAGTTCACGTAGCTAATATTTTCAAATGAGTTATACATGTGAATTTCATGGTGCATGTATAAAATATGAAATTGTATTATGGGCCTATTTGTGGCAGCTCTGATGCTCTTCGTGCTCAAAATAACAGCTCTTGATGTTGTGCGAAACAACCAAAATTATCAGAATTCATATTGTGGCTCACGTCATTGTGATTATTTAAAGTATGATCACACGTATGTTATGTATACATGTGAATGAGTAACTTTGGCTCTATGAAACCAAAAATTAGAATTTCATAGAACTCTTCATGTTTACAAATCATTTTTAAAGCTTATATGCTCCTCAGTTTTACTTGAAGCTCATTTATGTTAGGCAATGTGAAGTCAAGAATTTGATAAATTATGTCTCGTGTACATATTGAATTTTGATGATCAATTTCACCCTCACACAACAGAGCCGAAAACACGTGGGAGGGGGGGATTTTGATTGTTTCGAAGGTAATAACCCACGCAGACAAAATTCAAAATGAAAGCCACATTATTTCAAAGGATCAGTTTATCCCGAGCTTTCACTCGCCATTCAGCGACAATAATAATGAAAAATTGAGGTGACATGACACAATTACGAAGGATGAAGCAATACCCGGCACATAGATTCCAAAATACATTTCTCAGGTTGAAATCTTTTAAAATTCGTGTATTGCATCATCCTCTTTACCTGTTTCATGTCCCCTTAATTTTCCATTCCACGCTCTCTGAATGACGATTAACAATAGGAATAAATTTATCTTCTGAAGCATTCCGGTTTTTACTTTTGAACATGCATGACTGATGCAGAAAATAATTAAACTTTCAATTTGAGCACAAGAAGAAGTTATTTAATTTGTAGAATTTTTTACAATTCAGTCGTTCAAATGCTATCTATAAAGTTAAAGCTTCGTGTGAAATGAAGACCACTCTTGAAAATTTCAAGCTGAAACTAAGCTGCCTAAATGTGATGAAGTGATCCTGAAAAATATACTTAGTTTCGGAAATTCAGATGAAAGTATGCAGACACTCAATCATTATTCATCACTCATTGTGAAAGTTACATTCTCTCATGCATTGGATGCATAATATCCCATGAATAGCTAAATTATCAAGATCGAAAATAATAGCTCGGAAAAGCTTGAAGTCGATATATTCATCATGGTTTCATTGTCATTTTTTGCTTCAATTCATTTTATTCAACGATTGATTTGAAGCAGTACTTTTAAAGATGAGCCTTTTTCACATGTTGTAAACATGGTTGTAAAACAGAGCTCTTAACATGACTTTTACAGTGCGTTTTTGACATTATAACTGAGATCACAGGATTTTATGAGTAGGTCGCATATGATACAATTGATTGGCGCCTTGATGTTATATTTGCAGCGCGAGCACATTGAGACAAGTGAGTCAGCAACCCTATTACCTACCCATGGCCTTGCTACAGAGCAGCGGATATGAAGATTTAGAATACACTCTGGAAATTGAGTGCCTGCCAGCAAATATAAGTAGTATGATGCGATACGACACAGCAAGCTTGCGAATCAACACTATCGAAGTTGCATGTGGTCTGTTTCTTGCTTCTGCATTTAAGCAATTTTTAAGTTTACCGATTCATTTAATAGGTTGATTAATTGAACATCATCAAAATCATGAAGATCATCATTTTATTTTGCTTAAAACATTTAAAAGGACGAATTGTAAAAAACCTGTTTGTAGATGCTTAACCCTGTGAATGGTGAATACAGTTTCAAAGTAAAGCGGTTTCCATTTCAAAGAAGGCTCTAGTTTCCTGATCCACCTACTGCATCACTATTCGTTGCTGTTTGCTAATATAAATGATGATTAATGAAATAAAAATGATAGCCTTTACAAAATTCACAGATCTAGATTTCAAGAAGTCTGCAACGTGAGAAAGGAAGTAATACGAAATAAGAGAAGAACTGCACTTTGACTGACTTCTCAATCTCTACTCGAACTAATCAATCAACCTTATATTTGAAAATATCATATCATACGTATTATTTAAGAAACAACAGAGGGGTAAGAAGGATGCAACTGAAATTAATGAGTCATGTTCAGTCGTACGGCACAATGTATCCCAAGGAAGAATCTCAGGTTTTATTCAGCCTCCTCTCTGTCTACCATCAATCTGGAAAATTTCACGTGCACTTTTTCTACCTCTTGAGAGGATCCATTCTCAGTGGGTTCATCTGTTGATTAGCCGTGAGTCACCTGTCATTTTGAATTCAGTTTGAAATTCACCTTGGGAGAGAAAATACAGAAGCTTGGCACGGGGATAGTCGCTTATCAATCCAAGTAGACGTTTAGGCGCTATAGGATGCTGAAACGGCTCTTCCCAAAGAATCTAATCGTACCCTAGGGGTTTGATGCATTGAAAACAAAAACAACGAGACACAGTCTGTTTAATCAAAGTTTCTAAGCGGCAATTTTTATCATATTGCACCTGATGCGATGTAGGAGTTACCCGGCCGGACAGCGGATGACTTCATGATTGCGTTGATTTTATCTCTCATGCGGCAAAATGTTATGAAGATAGCTGCAGGTGACTTGTAGTCGTCAGGCATTGTGATGTATTCCTGAGAGCCGATGAGCTGCTGAGAAATAAGTAAATTTGTGTTTTCTTTTTAAAAAATACAAGAGCCGTGAGCCTAGGATTCAGTATTTGAAAATAAGACTGATACCTCCAGAATAACGAAAAGAAGGCCAAAATTTCTCGATAATGTATGTTTATTGCCGACGTTTCGGAC
This sequence comes from Prostheceraeus crozeri, assembly GCA_907163375.1. Lineage (NCBI taxonomy): Eukaryota > Metazoa > Platyhelminthes > Polycladida > Euryleptidae > Prostheceraeus > Prostheceraeus crozeri. The sequence continues at coordinate 168,736 of CAJQUW010013411.1, forward strand.
GTTCGTCCTTTGTCAAGGCACAAGAGCAATTCACAAAAGTATGGGCATGCGCACACGAACAGAATAGGCGTACGTACAAATTTTTACAATACAGTTGACACAAAAACGATTAGAAGTCAGTCATTTCTATCTTTCTATTAAGCTTGGGTTCCAAAGATCTGATTTGACGAGATTCGGACAATGAAGTATCTACAAGATCTCTACATTTGTCAATAATTTGTACATCAAAATAATCGATAGAACCGGTGTGACCTTGATGTTTCTGCAACAAGTGGTCAGAAAGGGCACTGACTTTGTTGCCACCGTTAATGCTGTTACGATGCTCAGGATAACGCAAATAAAAAGGGCGGGTACTTTTTTGTGTCAACTGTATTGTAAAAATTTGTATGTAAGCCTATTCTGTTCGTGTGCGCATGCCCATACCTTTGTGAATTGCTCTTGTGCCTTGACAAAGGCGAACGTCTGAAACGTCGGCAATAAACATACATTATCGAGAAATTTTGGCCTTCTTTTCCTTATTCTGGAAGTATCAATCTTATTTTTAAAAAATGACTGGATGTTCATCTTCCTCTCATTCGTTCATTTATTGTATTTCAGTCTCTCAGATGCAACATCCTGAATGAAATCTGGACCTCATTCATGTCTTCATTATTTCCTCTGCAATCTGAGAGGGTCTCGCCAGTCACTCTGTCAAGAGTCACGAAACTCAGTCAGGTTTCCTCTGCACGAGTCAGGTATCCTCTGTCAAGATAAGACAGAATTAAGACGCATAACGCAACGCAAATCTGTATCGCCTTTTTATCATAGCCAACCACATTTATAATTCAAAACTTAATTGAAATTTGCTAACCTGTCAACAATTTCTAACGACTGGTGTTATTAAAGTCATCACATAAATCAGTGGCCACGTTTCTGCTTGAGGGAATTCAATACCCTAGCCAAGATTTCCTCTGCATCATTATTGAGACCGAACTTCACTTCAAAATTGATATATGCAGTTAAAATTGCCATTGAACCCTCAATTTTTCCAAAATTCCACATTCCTGTTTTCTAGACCCGTGACTACGCGTCTGATGTAATTCCCAACTGCATAGAGGATGCTGCATCACTATCATATGACACGAACCAAAATATTCTGATAGTCTCTTGAAATTATTGATTTTATGCTGTATATGCACTAGCGGAGGCCGACTTTCGGAATTTTTCGATGTAAATATATAAAAGCACAAGTAAACTCACAAGCAGGCTAGGCGCGGAGACCTTCTTCCATGTGGCCGAGTTGGTATTTATCCCACTCTCATTTTTTGTGCTCATTGTTTTGCAAGAATGCAGAGTGTACCTATTTTTGAAGTCTTGAGTTTGAAAAGAGCAAGGCTTGAAAGCAGGTTTCCCGGACGCAGAGCGCCACTCTACCACAAGGCCATTGCGCCGGTTTGATTGTAAAAGCATCGATGCTTTAAATAACATTCAAAAGTCAGCGATTTCGTGTTGATTGTTTCATTGCTCACTGGTAATCGTTTTAGGCTTTTGCCATTAAGGGCAACAGTTCGACTCCACAGGCAATTTTTTACTCGATTGTTGTCGCTGCTGTCTATAAACCCTTGATAAGACCCCTGTCGCATTTTTGCTGCGGACCTCTTAAAGCAAGCCATCTGATATATGCGTTTTTGTGTCATTCAGCTCTAGCGTGTTTTCAATCTTTTCAACAAAAAAATCGTTGTCTTTGGTCCTCTGGAAGATCTGCTTTGCTCGTTTGTTGAGATTTCATCCATAGTGCAGTCATTTTGCTAGTGAAAATGGTTCCCTGATTACCAATGAAAGAAATGAATTGAATTCTTTTCAAATGATGATGGAATCGGATGATCAGATAATCGCAATAGGAACTTTCTTCCGCATTCATGGGATAATCGGTAATCGACTTTCAATTTTTCAAATCACGTCCACCTCTGTAACCAAAACACTCAGATATTCCTAAAAAATGATTAATATAACATAAGCGATGAAAACTTAGCGGTATTATCAATATTTAGGAAGACCCAAATAGCTATTTCAGTATTTCTATTCAACTGATTATGTTTCAATAACTTGTTTATCAAAGGTAATTTCTACGACACGCTGTACAAAATAAATGAAATCTAATAATGTCATGTTTCTTTTAGGCTATCTTGTACTTCAGTTTTCAATGAGAGAAATCGCAAAATCTCTGAAATTTAATGCAATGCACAAATAGAAGCGCAAAATTCTTATCAAACACTCTGACCACAAAAACTTTGACCTTAAACAAAGCGTACATGAAGTCTTAATCAATAAACTCATGCATAAAATGCTGTCTACAGAATTGTTATGTGCTTGCAAATATTCTTGATTGAGAGTGGAGAAAGTTTTCACTTTACCATCAAACGTTTCTACATCTTATAGACACATCATTTACAAAATAATTATTAATCACCGATTCTAAGAATTTTACTTAGATGGTGTTTCTCTGATCAATATTGAACGTGTTTTTGAACTGAAGTGTACACTCTCGTAGTAATTCGTGTTCATGCGCTGTTTAGGAACATTTCTTTGATAAAACATTACTTTCAATCAATTAGGAAAAGGCATTCGACCGAAACTTTTGTTTGGAACAAATTGTGCATAAAGTAATAATTTTATTGCTTCTTCAATTTGTCTCCATGCAATAGTTGCCACTATAATTATCTTTTGAGCTCTTCTTTGGGTTTCTCAATAAAATTATTAAGTCATTGTTATCGCCTCTCATGCAGAGCGGAGCAAACAGACGTCTAAGATTTTACGGAGAGCATGTCTCCATATTGTTCTGTAAGACGTTGCCAACATTACTTAATGTGTCAATGGCCCCAGACTACATGAAATTTGAAACAATGACCATCTATGTTCTATGACCAAACTTTCTGGCACAAAGAGAAACGGACAAAGTTGTTGAATTTTATGTTTGTATTTCCTCATCCTTACAACTTTCGATAACGATATTTGCCATTGTTTCAAACAAATAGATTTCAAATTGACAAAGGGTGGAATTTTTAAAATGAGAGTGGGCAATGCACCTGGTTGCCAATTATTCTGTCACAAATATGTTTCGTGAGAGATTTTTCTGATATAGAAGAGACTTGACTGATAGACACAAAGCAAGCTCGTCGAAAATATCTCCGGAGTTGTAGTTTGTCTGTAAATTTCGTTGTTGGTGGCGCATTCGTCGACGCGATCGGAGCGCTTTCTTGTCATCATGTAATGGAAGATTAATGTAAGGATGCTTCCCATGCTAGCGTCGTTTTCATTATTTTCTGAAATCATATTCGCAATATTTCTTAGTTGAGGCGTCAAAGAGTTAACGACATTCCATCTTACAATTAGTAGACAGCAGAAGTTGTATCGACATTGATTTCGTTACGTTTGGAAAGGTATTTTCAATTGATCTGAAGGTCACACAATAAATTCCTTATGTTTTAAAAGTACGACGCCAAAGAGATTTTGATGATTTTAAATCATATTTTGCGTACTCCATTGGATGTAGAAATATGAGTCGGCAAAGAAAATGATTCAATAGAAAGAAGTTTGAGAAAATTCAAAATTTTATGTCCTTCTCATTTGAGTGAATTATTCAAGAGCTGTTAATAAAATAATGAAATTTCAGTCGAATTCTCACCATTAGATCAGTGATGCGTTGGAGTGCATGCATAAATTAAAGGAATTAAAATATCCTTCGCGATCGTGAGATGCAATTAATCACATAACCTCACAAACCACCCTTTTCACATTTTTGTGAAGCATCTTCTATAAATTGAAATAAATTGCGTCTGGGCCGAGTTAGATCTTTCTTTAACCATCTCACCTTTGGAACCGGCTCTTTCGGACAGATTTATCAGTCTAAAATATATTTTGATCGCATGAATTTGCATCAATTGTTAAGACTGGCAACTAACGCTATGATCGTGCGATAATATGTTATACAAATATCAACATGATGGAAGAAAATAGTGATAATTATTTTGATTTGGTGGAAAGAGTGGCTACCTAGATTGATCAATCTCAGTATTATCGACTGATAGCCTACAAATCCATATTTTGACAAAATGTCACATCTCCAAAGATTCTGGTGAATTCAGAAGCGGTTTTTTCAGCTAATTTTGATAATTAATTTTATATTTTATTACTATTTTTGTACAGCTCCATAAAAGCTTCGTTCAATGTACGTGATCCATAAGTTCTTTTTATGCATGACCTTTTGAGAAAAAATCTGCTCTCAGGAGCGGTTTTCAGAGCTAATACTACTGAATTATGCAAAATTTAGACGCTTCTTGCTATTAAGGGGCTGTCGAAATATTCCATCTTATTGGGCTACTAGCCTATGTTAGATGCTTTTTGAAACCGTCAATTACCTTTTTTAGTTTTTCAAATTGTAAAATTATAATGCGACAAATTTGTGCTCCGTTCCTTTCTTTCGTTTCACTATGATTGATTCGCACAATTGTCCTTTTGTCTATGTCTGAAATTTGTTGCGATCAAGGATTGAACTTTAGCTTCATTGGAGGGATGTCCATGGGAAGAGATTTCCCCCATGCCCATCCCATCCCACGGCCTTTATCAATTATCGACAAAAGGGAATCCCACGTACCAGCGGACATGAGACAATGATTTTCAACAGAACAGTTTGTGTGGTGTGTTAGTCTACAATGCATGCGTTCTTGTCCTAAGTTAAAACTGTAAAGATAATAATTCATCATACAATTAATATGCATGATTTACTGCTATTTATTCAACTGCTAAAAAATGTTGTTGCAGGCTAATTGGATAGCTGCAGGTCAACACATTCATCCCTAGTATTAAAGTCTACCTGAGGTCACATAGCTTGAGATACAGGTAAATGAGGATAGCATCTGAGTAGGCTATAGGCATATACCGTACAGGCCTTCTCAGGTACTTTTAACTTTTACTATATTACATCGGCCTTTAAACTGAAAAGATGAGTTTTGACTACTTTGATTTCTCACTTTCCCAGAACGATGATCTCCCGTCACTTGGTCAACAATTTCTCAGATAATGTCTTCATTTAACGGTATTACTGTTTGTTAAAAGTATGCGTCCGCTTAGGCTCTTCCATAATGTTTCCAAGTCACTTGAAAGATCGTGTGACGTAATTTTCCCGCTAAAATCGATGAGTGTGTGTGCCCATAGTCACACTTTTGCTATCGTCTCTAATACAGATGCTTGAAGTCCTATTCAAATGAATTTTGGTTTGCTGTTGGAATAGAGCTTGTATATGCTCCTCATTAATACATCTGCTAAATTTCGTGGCGATCGGTTGAGTTTGACAATTCCAAAGATAGACTTGCAGTTTGCACGAGCATGTTCATCAGATCCGACAGGTTTCCGATTGAAAAGCAAGCTAAGCCGTTGTTTTTAAATATTTCTGAATGTCAAAATAAACCCAAAGAAAATCTTTTGCAAATCGATATGAAGAATTTCTCGGCCTTTGGGATCCCGCGGTCCATGGCTCCAAGTTCTCCTCCTGGGCCGATGCGAAGACCATGGTCCCATATAGTCCCATGGGGCCTTCCCACTGGCCATCCCAGTCAAGGAGAATCACAAGCTCTAAATGGATTTTGTGCTAAAATTAACACTGAATGGCAAATTTCAACAGAGTAAGTCATTAGGTTTCATCCTGTTGGGCCTCATTAATCGTGAACTGGTTCGACCAAGTGACATTGGAGCCAGAGGTTCTGTTGAGAGTGTGAACTGGTATTGTGTGGCCTTATTCACCAATTTACTCTTAAATTATTTGCTTTAAATTTCAAATGCATGTCAATTTCCGTCTAGGATAGACACCCAATCACGTGAACAGAAAAGTGCATTTAAATGAAAACTATTCACTTTGGGTGGAGCCACTTAAAATACCGATAATGTAACCAAAAAATTATCTTTCCTTTCATCATAGAAAAATTTCCAACATGCCAAATATATCACAGAAAATTAGTCACAGCACGTTGAAGTGATTTGCAAAGCAATAAACGAACAGAACTCATTTCTTTTCCTGTAGAACGCAAGTGGGAAATTCTTGTTTTACACAGCGGCATCTGAATGATAATTTACAATCACCGCTATTCAATGTCACAAATTCGAATCATGTCCTAAACTACAGGAATTGCAAAGGCACATGAACACGCTATGGGAATCTTCCAACATTACTGTTCATGTAATTTTCATGTCAGGGATGCTGTCAGGGTGTGGTCACGTACCTTTGACTTGCGTGACAGAGCAGAGGTGAAAGTTCTTTCCATCATGAAGGAGTTAAGTTACAGAAAGAAAGACAAACGAGAACGTCTCATATTCACGATCAGTGTCACTAGGATTACATGACAGTGACATTGTTCATAAGCCTGAAATGAAGAGATTTGAATGAAATTGATATGACGCTGCTCAGAATTGAAGATGCTGCTTGATTTTAAGCATGTATTTTGCTTTAGTAATTCTTGAATGTACATTCGACATATTATTAATTTATGCAAACTGATGAATAAATGCGTAGCCAACCTACAGAAGTTTACTTTTATGTTTAGATCAATTTGATAGCCACTAATAATGTTCATTATTTCCTACGTCACCAGGGATTGTCAATTACAATTGCAATTTAACTGGACAAAGAAATTGATTAATTGAAATTGGAAATATATCAATCAATGAAATTGAATTGGAATTGTGAACCAATCAATTAATTGAAAGTCGATTCCAAAATTCGAACAGCTTCTGTAACTTGATAAGATTATCTATTAATCTACCGTAGTTTTTTATTCAACAAAGATAATGGATACATTGTCTGGCTTACTGTGATTAGTCAGACCAATCAGACAGACGAATAATTTCCTTAGATTCTCTCGCACAGACCCTGTATGGCATGCCTTTGGCATATAGTTCATGCAGGCGTTCGTGATTCTCTGTAAAACGTTGTTTTCATCAGTGACGATTGAGTAGAGGAATTTAGCATTCATTTTAGGAATGTGTGGTCTACTCTAATTGAAGCAAACATGAATTTGTGACTACTCATGAATCGTAACTTTGTTGCTGCTGCCTGCCATAGCCTGAAATGCAGGCTGAAATGTTAACTTAAATTGTGAATTATGAGATGTAAAAGACTACAGAGGCGAATTGGAAAAGCAATATGGTCTTAAAATTGATTAAAATTAGGTTGCAATTAATTGAAAATTGATTGAGGTCAATTAATTTTTGACAATCCCTGTACAGCACATTGCAAAGTAGGATACAGTTATCGTTTGTTGTAATTTTCTAAAAAAAAAGACAAGATTTCCAATATCCATTGAATGGCTAGTACAAAAACAACCAGTTCAACCAATGATCTAAAACATGTTATATAGGCTTTCATATTGTTTCAATGTTTCATGAACCTTGCTTTCAAAGAGAAATTGAGATCGTAATTAAGCAATTATATAAGAAATTATTAAGCAAAATTTTAAAATTAAGCAATTTTAAGAAATTATATCAAATCATGAATAAATAAGTGCAAGAATTGCTTATACAAAATTTTGAATATTGACTTCAAAAACACATTCTCGGCTTTCATAAGTGTATTTTTGGTGTTTAGATGGATTAAATAGTCACAAACTGTATCACAAAAGATGTAATAAATATAGCGTGGTTTTACCATGAGATAAAATGGCGGCATTTTCATTGCTAAATAATCAAACCTTTATACTTTCGAACATCATCAGTGGAAATATTGACAAGTTAGTTGATGCGAACTTCAAGGCTGTGCTGGTCGCGCCTGTTCGTGTCGGTGCAGCGGGTGTGATAATCGATTGAAATAAAAAAAAGTTTCATTGAAGCATTTATTAGTGCATGGTCGAAAAATAAGTTGTTTCACGTCATAGATTTCCAGCGGTTACTAACAGAACCTTTGAAAGCAATAGGGTTGAGTGTCTGTCTTTTGTTAGAAGTTAGAACTGTCGATATTTTTTAGAATTAAATGCAAATTCAATAAGTACTTGAGCATGAAAAACAGAAATAGGCCTCTTTAATCTGAAATTAATCCTTGATTTCAATCTGAAATGAAAATTTTGATCATTATCAAGATATAGAAATTAAAAGTCAACAAGTATTCCAGAATTGGAAAATGTTTTGTTTGTTGGATAATAACAAAAGGAATTCATTTCCAAGACCGAGACCCACCATCACAGCCATTTATGTCAAAGCCATTACGGATGGCAGGGCGACTTGAGAAAAACAGGACATCTACGATGTTCAGTTGGGATAAGAACGTTAACACTGTGATGGCCTCCAAAAATCAATCGTTAAAAATGTCGGTTTCCAATATATATCTTCATATGAAAAGGTACTTAAAAAGCAGGCGTCCAACGCTTTCAAATTGCTACTTTGAAGGTATGACTGTGTATGCTGTAGACTGAGACAGGACTGTAGCTGGACCGATGCCTACGGATGGGAACTGCAATACGTCCGATCGTCCACCCCGGGTAATTAGCAAAATTGCAGTGCAAAGAAAAGGTACACAACCAATACTTTCTATCGGTTTCCACTGTTTAGTTGAATTAGCAAAAATAGCTATTCTCGGGATGACAAATGAAAAGCTACCATGCCACTCACACCTCTGTGCTATAGATAGCTGGATGGATTAAGATTTGATCTGACGTGCAGTTTCGGTCATAGGGTTCGGTGACAATTATCTCGTGATTATGTGTAACTGACTGATTGAAAGTGGCTATCACAGTGACCACGCTCTTGTCCCAACTGAACATCGTAGTTGTCATGTTTTTCTCAAGTCGCTCTGCCACCCATAATGGCTTTGACATAAATGGCTGTGATGGTTGGTCGAGGTCTTAAAGAAACGAATTCCTTTTAACCGAATCCAGCACAGCTTTGCATCAGAATAGCCATTTGCTATTGAATGTCGGAATAGCCAATTACTATGGTGTTCAATTGGTTTTCAATTCCAGTCTCTAAAAATACCATGTTGTTCCATTTAAATGCAAAAAATCTCAACAGTTCATGGCATTACTGAGCAGAAAGCCAACAAGACATTGGACAGTAATATCAGCAGTATTTTTGATCTATCTCACAATAGTAGTGCCCTCCACGTGAGCAAAAGACCACAAGCATTGTTTATATTCAGCGTGAAGAAGTGCCATCTTTCACAAATGAAACATTTCCTAAAATCGCTGTACCTCCAGTTATCTTTAGAATCTCTAGAAATGATTTTATTGTGAATCAATTCTTTTAAACTCTATTATATTATGCTAAAATTACCTATGCAAATTTATTCACGAAAAAAGCTGTAAAGCTGCATTAGGGAAAACCTTACAATTACATGAATTGAAGTTTTAGTGCTTCGGCAAACATACAGGTTTCTTAATTTAATCATGTGCTCTTCGAAGAGGAAATGCTTGCAATTTATGAGAGCTCCTGAAATTTGATGTGATCTGTGATGCGCAGTTTAATAAATGGTGCAGATTCACAAATTTCCTACCTACAGTGTATATTCTACGTGATTTTTCTATTCACTCATCTTTGATCAAATGTCATTGTTTGATCACTCTATTGTCTGTGATTATCTAAGTTTCTAAATAAGATAAGCTGATGAGATATTAGACTGGCAAAATAGAAAGCAAAGAACAAATATTTGCCAAACAGAATAAACTTGATAAATGCATACGAGCTTTCTTCACATTTTGCAAGATTGAGTCAAATGAACATGAACATAGGAGCAACACCATTTCATATTATTTAGGTCAATCAGTAATCAATTAGAAGCCCTCGTTAGGCCAATCTTTTTAACCGTTTTATATTTTGTGTTTAATATAGGACATTCGCCATACATTAGAATATAAACTGATGGGATTTAAGTTCCCAACATCAGACGGATTGTTCTTGGGAAGTGGGACGATCATGGTTTGTTTTCATAACATAAGAAAACATTTTTTCTGCGATAAGACAGGCATTGTGTAAGATATGGAAGGAGATTTTCATATATAGACTAAATATTATCTCTGTGAATTCTAGTGGGCATTGCGTCCACTTCTTAACTGATAGTTGACACCAGCGAACCTTTTACTTTCTAAATTTCGTTTGCTATTTCGAGATCTGCAGTTCAGTCAACCGTCAGAATCGAAAGATTGCGATTTATTTTCACTTCCACAATTTCTTTATTCACTGAAAATATGTGATCCAACATAAGGAAGCCTAATTTAATTACTCATTCAGCTCCGAAATCGGGTACGTGCCTTCCTACATAAGTGGTTCAATGACATTGGAAGACTTTGGAAGCTGCCTTCAGAAATGAATGAAAGAATGAATGAAGCTGTAGTGTCACTGTATCCCACACTGGGGGTTTGAACGATTCTAACAGAGTCAGACTTTTCTGAAGCGTTGTGGTTCTTTCAGTCCGGATACCCTTCTTGCCGACTTCCAATGACACTTTCGGCGCTCAACCTCTGCACCAAAAGATCGTTAGACCAAGGACTTCACCACTGGGCTATGGAGACTACACAAGCCTACGGAGACTTTTTATCAACGCAAAGTGTCTGGACCCGAAACTTCCGCTAAATAAGGAGATTTTTGATTTGTTGGCATAAAATTTGAGGGAGAGACAACTTATATTTTAAACATCGAAAATAATTGCTGTAAAAATGCTCCTCCCGTTAGCTGGTAGTACATTTTTTGCCCGAAAACCCTTTTTTCGAAATGGATTGGCATTTCAGATGTTTTTCTGTTACTGTTGTTAAACAACGTTGACCTTCAGAAACCTATAGTCTTCCACGTGTCAATAACAAAATTCCTTTACGCAGAAGACTGAAATAAAGGACTGCCATTCAATAATTTCGGGATTCTGATTCTCAGATCCCTCGGACAGCTCTAGTCTCTACCCTCTTCTCAACTTCCTTGAGACTAATCACCTCCTCCTCTGTCACTGTGTCCGACATTTGGTCATATATAACATTATTCAAATTAATACACTCATCTGCATATAATTTGCCTCCAGGTCAGGGAATGACCAAATCGTCTGAACTACTTGATACGCAATTGTTTATTAACTGTCCAAGAGTGTTTGTTCTGATGATTTGTGTTGAATGCGGGGCTAGCAACTCTTTCCATTGTAGTTCTGCCTTATTCCTGAACAATCATCTACCCATTCACACCATCCAAGTGGACACTGTTGTCCTAAGATGTCGATCTCTCATGGGGCGGTCTTCCATTATGTAACGAATGAATGGAGGTTGACAACTAATTTATTGAATAACATCATACCCTTATCCTCTCAGACATTTCAGATCATTGTGTGGACAACAGGCGACTCAAGACACTGATTTTTAAGTTGATCGTGTGGTGGGAGATGATATTTCAAATGTTATTTAATTTGAATATAACTAAATTGAAAAGTTGGTAGAAATTAGGAATCTGGAGGTGTTCCTCTCCACACCATCTTTATCTTTCTTATTGACAGTCAAAAATCACAAAGCAAACTCCCATTTATTTCACAGTTTATCCTTATATGAGTCTTTAAAGTGCACAGAACCAGGCAGTACTTCGGTGTACCGGGCCTTCAACAGTCGATAGAAACTACATGTACATCCACCAGCGCTGAGCACTACAGTCAATGCATTCGTAGCCTTAGCTTACTATGCAGCTATACTTTTGTACTAACTTGCGACTTTTTGAGCTATGGCTGTACTATATCTTGTAATTTCTAGCCATACGTGTCTTGCATGAAGTACCATGAAGTTCTTGACGGAAGTGGTGTAACTGCGTCTGTTATTAGATTGTCATTATGTTGAATATCTGAAGAGATTGACAGTTATTAAGTCAATGCAAGACACCAACACCCTTGATTTCCCGACCTAGGAATCGAACCGAAGTCCGCGGTAGAGACGAGCTCGCACTTTCTTCGCTAAGCCATGCTGACGTCATTCTTCATGCTGCATCTTACCATTACCTGACTGTACCTTTTTCGACCAGTTAAAGTCGCTCCGCTCAGTTCCAAACCCTTTGCCACTCTGCTCCATACCTTATAGCATTCCGCTCCGAAAGCCCTTGATCATAGTCGGCTCCTCTCCAAACTCCTTACTTCGATCCGCTTCAAACTCCTTACCGCTGCAATTCTCTCTGCAATTTCTTACCCACCTCCTCTTATCTCATGAGCAACACACACTCCTTGACATTTGACTATCAAAATCCAACACCTCCCCACCACGCATATACGAAAGAAATTGCAATTCATTTTGCAATTTAAATTGCCATTAACCGCCCTGATTTATGCGGTCAAGCCCACAATGCCCTGATCTCAACACTACTCAGTTACTCGCCCTCTATCTCTTGGTCCAAGCATTCTCCAAAGCAAAACAGCATGCCCTCCCATCCTTTGGGATCACACATCAACCACTATCACCTTCATATACTAGCTAGCTCTTCGAAACCTCATAAAAGCATTCCACCACACTCTGGTCTTCCTTTCTGGCCCGATTCGCTGCCTCATCTATCCATTCGTTCGATGCGACAATGATCCTACTCAAAATTTTCAAAATTGATAACTGAACCAGAAATGCCTAGGCTTTCTAAAAATTGTATATTTCCTAATAGTGTATTTCCTAATTCTTTTCATTACCTGAAGTCCTGTAAATTCACCTTTCAACATGACAACAATGTTACATGAAAAATGAGATGTTTTTTATATAGATACAGCATCCGAATCAAAGCAATTATCTCATGAAATAGAGATCATGATATTTATGCAATAAGATCTCTATCATATGACAATCCTAATGAAACCATGACTCACTCGAAACATGACGTCATGACATCGATTCCATGATTTCAAGACATTTCAGACAGCATCAGTCGGCAGGACCGTTTTTGTATTACTATTTTCGATTTTATGGATACAGTTTTCACTCCTTCATTTAGAAATGTACTTGGTCATTGGTATAGGCAGGCTTACTTGAGAGATTAATTTTTGCAAAAATGCTCATGTTCAGAATACCTTCAGAATGCATAGAAATTCAAATGGATGATCGGGTGCATTTAAATAAATTTCCTTGACAATAAACAAAAAACATGGAGAAAGAGAGGCGGAATTGTAACAGAATTCAAAACTTTGAACAGAATTTAAAACGGCTTTTAACAGAATTTAACAGAATCAGAAACTGAGGCAGTACATGGCAAGTCGGCTGGTATACTTTCTTTATTTCAGCACAGCCAAATGCTCTACAATCGGAGTGCTGTTTACAACTCGTCGCATGATTCAAAGGCAGTTATTTCATAAGGCCTAGTTTCATTACGAAATCATAAATTAGATCCCGACTGAAATCAAATCCAAGTTCTTTGTTTTCCCATTAGCATTTGTACGAGGAATGTTTAGGATTTCCGTTCCCATACCACGTCTCTGTTCACGGGGAACAGTTCACACGCCTGAATATTTGCAACCCGATCTTTATCATGACAATGAGTTGGTTCGAAAATTTGCGACGTATTGCTGTCTGTGTTCGTCTAACGGTGCATCGTGACATCTCAGATATTTCCGCTATCAGACATCTTAATTCTCGCGAATCGTGTTGTTTTGAGAATGAAGGATCGGATGAAAGCAAACGAATGCAATGAAAAATTTAAGTAAGTTCAAACGATGGATCGAACACGACTCTGAAGAGAAAATGATGGATAATAATGAGCACAAAATTAATTTGAAATCCCAGCCAACACGTTTGATGAGGGATTTGTTGAAGAACGCAAGAATGGAGAACGGTTTTACTTCTTAGGACAAGTGATTGATTGGCAAAGTTATAATGGAACTGCAGTATCGCGAGATTACGTGGCGTGTTCGATCACAATTTAACGTCGCAAAATTTTCTAAGTTGACCGACCGAGGAAGAAATTTGGGTATCTAGAGAGTTCACATAGCATCATTGCATCTATTAACTTGACGCTGTTTTCTCGTACACTCTTTACAGGTCTACTTTGCAACGATAATACTTCGTATGGCAGATGTGAATGTTTGATAGGCACAACTTGAGCTGCGAGAAGTTTGATAATAACGAGACTGAACGAGATTTCAAAGCAGATATGTTGTTATAGGGATCGATGAATTTCGTGAGCAGATATTTGAATTTGATATAATGAAATTTCAGGTGATGCCATGTCTTTTTAACCAGGATCGCTTTGATGTATTGTTTTTGATAAGATTGTCAATGATGAGATTTTTCGACAGCAGTTGAACTCATATCATGATGTAAATCATGAAAGCATGATCTGTAAAACAAATTTCAGAAATTGAAATTCTCAGTAGACTTATGTGATAGAAAGGTACTAGCACATTCATATTTAGGTTCTCGGCCCAAATTTGACTGCAGATCAGGCTGAGATATATATATTGTGCAAAAACAATGGTTGCAACCATTCACAGCGGACGTCCAGAATTTCTATAACAACTCGACAGTCAAAGGGCCTATTACTACGCACTGTTGCTGACAGTGACTGTCGAAACGTTGGCTTGCACATATTTTTTAGCGTGCCATTTTATTAAAGCTTTCGGCCTACTATAGAGGGAGTTGACTTTTGGTTTTTACCTCAGCGATATGTCCCCTCTACCGTTCCAGTCCTTTGATGGTGGGACTTCAATCGTCAGGTCCATCGGCCTGTTTTGACCATTCTCTCTCTCTAATTCTTTTGACTTGATTAAATTTTGTTTGAATATCGAATGATATGGTGCTATCGGCTCATAGCAAGTTGCTGAAAAAATGCATGCACCATGTAGTATGAAAAGGTGATGTGTTTTCTTACTGATGAAAATTATGAGACTAACCTGACAAATCAGTTGTTGAAGGAAGGAGTTATCCTCATAAGAAATTCTCATACATATCTCATGTTTGAATCGAGAATTGAACTTTGAAACATGGAACTACATGCATGTGGTAAGATGGACTAAATAAGATTTCCATGTTTTAACAGTAAATCTTGCAAGTAGCTTACATCGTACAATACCTACATTTGGATATAATAAATAATAATTCAGTGTCATTTTGATGTTACTTTAATTTGCTGTAAGCTTACTCCAGCATATGTGTGCAAACTTGAAAACAGTTCTGCGCGTATTATAAATAAATTTTGATGAATAATATTTTCGACACAAATATCTTTGCAAATACCACAATATCATGAATTTAGCATGAGAGTCAAGTGATTTTCTAGCAATGCTTTGCGAAAATGTGTGGTACGAAATAGTTAAGGGACACCACTTCCGCTTTATGATTATTAGATTGTTGCATTTTTTGTGAAAAAATAGCGTCGATGACACAATCAACATTGTGACAAACATTACGTCCCACCCTACCTTTGTGCTTCTTAAAAGTCTTAGCTCCAAAATTTGATTTCAACTCATTGTCATAAAATGCGTTGACGGACGGGATTATAAAATGCCATGCATGGCAGCAAATATTGATGACTCCTTCGCATTCTCATAACATTTTCTCTAAACAAAATTCCGAGTTTTTATCTTCGATTTTTATGTTATCCACTCTCATTATCCATGAATCTGTCTATATATAGAAGTCTATCCCATACATCGTGTTGCATCTTTCCGATAGTTCATTGAGTGCAATCGTTGCATACCCATGCAATAGATGATTCTCCAACTTTTTTCGAATCACAGATTATTGAACATAAGAAGATGGAAAAAGTTCCTGTTATCAGTGTATCGCTAAAGGATTCTCTCATGTTCTGAACAGTCATAACACAGATAACAGAGCAGTCATTTATTGTCGATATTTTTTATTAGGTATCAACATCCGTGAGCAGGCAGTGGACAAATTTAATGTCCTGATGATGGGAAACGAATGGAAAATGAGAAATGGGGACACACGCTTCATGAATAAGTATCGTGTAGCACTGCAGACGAATCGTTTCTCTTGATCTTTATACCACCTGGTTTTTGCATTCGCCGCGGCATGAAACGTGTGTAATTGACACCGATATGGCGTCACTTGTTCTACAATATCCTTTCCAGGTGCGTGGAGATCGAGATAGGTTGCAGATCAACTGGGAATGGGATCGGGAGAAGAGATTTCGCACCTCATCACCTGCCGCTCAGGTTGTGACCAGACGGCGATAACGATGAAATATGAAGCGAGACGACTGTCCAACGAAATAATGTACAGAATTCTTTCCTGTCCTTGCGTCTTATCGGAACCTGTCAAAGATGTATGTCATTATTTATTTCTGACGTCAGACGAGACATTAATTTTTATGAGTGATGTGAAGAAATGCTAGAAAATTGACATGCTAAAGATGCTCGCTTTATGAGACTCGAACCCACGGCCACTTAATATTAGGGCTGTGCGCCATGCACCGGTGCACCGGTTCTTCTACCTGCGCCAGTTCCCAGGCCGGTGCACTAAAATGTTTGAATTTCGATCAAATTTGTTTTACTGCACAGTTTCCATAATAATTAATTCATTTTATGTCATCTTATTTATTCACAGCAAATAGGAGAGAAAAATATTTTAGGCGTACAATATAATTATTCCATCTAGGAGAACATTATTCGATTCTATTTATCAATTATATTCAAACTTTATATCTCTCTATCATTAAAGCGAAACTCTTTGAAAATCACGGCTATATCACAAAATAACAGATTCATTTCCTGATGTTGAGAAAAATAACACAAATAACTTGATACTGAGAAAAAATGTGAAACGTTGATGAGAATTAGATAATTCAAGCTACATGAAAAATTATTTTGGGCCACGAAGTCTCAATTCTTACGACCTCAGAATTTCGGAATCTCATAGTGAATACTACGTACCCTGGTGTCGCTTCTCTTGCTAGGATGTAGGCCATCTTAGCATTACAGATCGGCCAGCGATTAATCCGAAAGATTTGTTCGACATCCAGAAACATTATCGCAACACGTAGAGAGAAACTGCTTGAAGCCGAGTCGAGATGCTGACCCTCTTGCATAGTTGCTTGTAGATAGTGATGACATTGCTTCGAAACTTTCTTAATATCCTGATGTTCTCAGATATTATAAAAAATTAATCAAAAATAAGCTCATTCTTCGTTATGTCCATATATGTTACAGTAACTGGATGAGACCAATGATCTCACAGAGAGGACGACCATGTTTGTCGATCGATTTCGAGATTATTTAAAACCCATCCTCAGGACAATACAGTAGCTGAGACAACAGTTCCTATACATGGATAAATCATGGTCAATGCAATTCACTAAAAGATGCTAAAATTAGAACATTTGGAGAGACACAAATGAAGAGTTCTCAGTATTCATTTGATTTAATGCATAGTATCTCTGCAATCTCTGTGTGAACACTTCTAAACAAAACTTTGAAGTCCTCTTGGCTTGGTTCGTGTGCATAGAAATAAACTGTTTATCTGAAGTTCGCTAGAATGGAAATTGACTCAAGGTCGCGGCACATCCGGGGGAACTAAGTTGGGGCATGAAGAACCAATTAAAACCTTCGATTTACACATGTGACTGATTCTAACCCAATGATACAGACGTTGGCAGGTGCATCTAAGTGAAAATGCGTGCGATTTATGTGCCGTTATTGTGCATTGCATGAGGCTTAATTTCCATTCTAGAGGTTTTATTGTTGTCAATTTCTATGTTCGTGTGGATGACAGCTCACTTCAGTAGGGACTGGC
This sequence comes from Prostheceraeus crozeri, assembly GCA_907163375.1. Lineage (NCBI taxonomy): Eukaryota > Metazoa > Platyhelminthes > Polycladida > Euryleptidae > Prostheceraeus > Prostheceraeus crozeri. The sequence goes on from CAJQUW010013411.1 coordinate 186,429, forward strand.
TTTCCTCTCAGATGCTCATTCACTCGTGATTAGGTGTCTCCGGTCTCATCAATGTAACAGTTTTACCATTTGCTAATAAATGAGATCTTCATCTGTGCCTCTCCAAATGTTCTAATTTTAGCATCCTTTAGTGAATTGCATTGACCATGATGTATCCATGTATAAAAACTAGTGTCTCAGCCAATGCACTGTCCTGAAGATGGGTTTTAAATAAGCCCCAATGTGTATTTAAAAGAATCAATAAAAATCCAATGTTTCGTCTGCCACTGACAGTAATTCATTCATTGTAACCTTGTACTATATATTGTGCATGTTGCATGTCTATGTAATTTCTGTTTTCATCTACCTTTCAAGAGTTCCATAACCATCATAGAGACATGCTGGTTAGGCATTATGAAAATCACTTGCTAGTATTGGCAAAATATAATCAAAGGCGGTCTATGTTGGTCTGTTTCAACTTCTTTAGCACTGTTAAAATCTTCCTATAGTAATCCATCAAATTTCTATTGAATTCCAGAAACATGAACATTTATTATGAAAGATAGGGAGCCTGCCTTCAAGATTTTGAAGTTTTAATTGACTGTCACACGACAATCTCGAACGCGAAGCAAATTATATGTTGAATATATTTGATAAATGCTTCAGCGAATTTTTTTAAAATTTTCGGTGCACCCGGTTATCATGCCTGATGCACCGGTGAAAGCAGGTGAGGCTAGCGCACAACCCTACCTAATATCCATTGATCGTCATAAAATTTGCTGAGTCCTCAATCATGAAATTCATCGCTCTACTCTTTCGATGTCTTCTAGGATTTGCAGGAATTGGAAACAACTAAATTGGTAGGCCTACTTTAGAATTTGGAACTAAAAAAATTTGAATTGGAAAATTCTAGATCCTATTTTAAAATGCATGTGTATACTTCACGACGTAGGCCTACTTGCATTTACAGTGATTTCATCCTATTCTCTGCATGTCGGGGAAGCCAACAAATATCAAGATGGCAGCCTTAACAATGCTGAAGCAAACTTGATAATGCCAAAGTAATAAGCAAGATAGTAGGCCTGCTTCTAGAGAGCAATTGAGCACAAACAAAGTGATCGAGTTACGACTTGAATTTAGAATATATACTATCATATCCAAAGCTAACAGCTGCACTCCCCTGACTACTGACTTTCAGTTTTGTCATGATATCTGTACTTAATGTGCGTATACAACTACTACTTAACGATAAAGAATGACCTTTGATGATGGAAGGCCACGGAGGAATTATGAGACAAATTGTCCTTTGGTAATTTTGTGGAAGATGAGGAATGGGTTTAGTACGGTGTGGGTAGGCATCTGAAGCAAGAACGTCGTAATGAATGGTAGGACCATCTAACCGCCCCATAATTCTTTAACTTATTGTGGCCGATAAGTCTGTACAGTGTACATGGACCCCTTTGGAGCTTCGAATCGGACCCATAGTAATACGGACCTTTTCTAAATGCGGACCATATGTAGGACCATATGCGGTCCTTATATAGTGAATGCGGACTATTTCACTTAACAGTGAACGGGTTCCATAGAAGTGCTGACGGATATGTAAGCTACGTGTGCTTCAACGCATTTCTAAGTTTGAAGCGTACAAGCGTAAGGATGAACTTATGAGCACTTGCACGTTTTCGAACGCATTTTCGACCTAGGATTCAGAACCAAGCCCTGATCGTTGGCTTCCCGGTCCACTTGCAAGTCTTGCTCGTGCATAAGAATGGGAAAGCATTGTCGGCGAAGATCTTGAAATGCTTTAAACATTAATATTACTTGACAAAAGCACGTATTCTGAATGTTCATCCGGCATTTGACCGCAAATATCATGAATTCTCATCATCAAATCTCGACGTAGTCTACAGTCATCTGCATCACTCATTTCAACGAACTACATGTGGGATACATGTTGATGGCAGATGGAAACCTGTCTAAGTAAATGAATTCTTTATGAGTTTCGTATAGCAATGAAGAGAAGAGATTTCATACAGGTAGAGTGACTTAGAATGTTTTAACCTTTCAAATTCTCGGCTTCGAAAAATATCTTCAAATGTCAATTTCATTCTTAATACGTAATTTCGCTCCAGATTGTCAGAGTGTCTCAGTTAAGTTATATATTAAGTTTATGAAATTCCAATCCCCTCTCGTTGTGAAAATTCCACAGCTCTGATTCTAATTTTCAAATCCTTCCGTCATTATTAAGGACCATATGAATATTATCCTTGTCAATTCGACTTACGACGAAACTATTTTCTATCAGATATCGGTGAGGTATCTCAGCGTTGACGATAAATTTCAATTGGACCTCAAATGAGTTCTAGACATTTCCTCCTAAATTCATTGACTTGATGAAGCTTTAGGACCTGTCAACATAGACATGCCTGCTGCCTCATCGAGATCCTCGAAATGGCGAGGAGACAGAGATTGGCGCCACGGAGTTTCAGCCGCGGAATGTTTAGAACATAAGTTTTGTTGATGCTCTTTTCTGATTAAGGAGGAAACGTTTACGCGAGAAAGCAATATCATTTTTGTAATGGATGATACAGAAATTGAGGAAACTGTATCTTAGGGAAGTGTGATGATGGTTACAGATATCAATATTCGACAATTTGATGTTTGATGTCACATCCATTAATTGTCATTAAAGATGTACGTTAAATTATGAATGTCTTAAAGGTGATACTTTTTGCTTTCATTAGTAAATGTAGAAATCGTTGATCTCCGCTGCTAAGTAACAACTTCCTTATTCACACAGCAGACAATTGCAGCATTTTGACAATTGATGACACCTGTGTTGCAACGCTTTTCAGTTGAATCGTAGAATATTTCCTCTTGATTGCGTTGAATCTTCCTTTGTTAAAAGAAAGAAAGTGAAAGAGAGCGAGAGAGAGAGAGAGAGAGAGAGAGAGAGAGAGAGAGAGAGAGAGAGAGAGAGAGAGAGAGAGAGAGAGAGAGAGAGAGAGAGAACAATCAAAAACAAGCCGATTGACTTGGTGGCATTGAAATCCCACAGTCTGTATTAATAATGGATTTGTGCGGAAATTAACAATGAAAATAATAGTGCGTCTTTGGGAACACGCGCTATCATGATGCACAGCTCCTAAAGTATTCGGCTTCATGTGACAGACAATGACTTGTGATCACAGCGCATCAATGTTGTTGCAAAAGTTCCAACGTTTGTATCGGGACCTGCCAGCATACCCTATATAGATTTTCCATTAGAAAAAATTGAGAAATAGTCTACTGATGAAGATAACTTCTACAATTAGTAGCACAGGTTGATGATAAACTTTAACTTGCTTCTAGAAAGCAGCAGCATTTATCCAAAAATGTCACAGCATATTGTAATGTATATGTTTATGCACATTTAAAGCAAGGCGAAGATTGACAACAAAAGACACATTATATTGGATATCTATAGCGAATTAGCGAGCTACTAAATCAATAAAAGACACCAATAGTCCGGCAGCCAGACCGAGCTTCTACACGAAACGAGTCCGAAAATGAGATTTTCACAGGATGATGTTTACTCTATGCCTCCTACGAATATGCGCGTCTGCAGAGTTCTACCCAGTTCCTCTTCTTGTCAGACAATACCAAAGAAAATCCCAATGCGACACAAGCTGATGTTTTTGGTAAAATAGAGACTTTCATTTTACCAAAAATTGACTGTAAATCTCCGTAACGATGGTCATTTATGATTCCAAGATGTTCGAATGTATGCTCAGAAATTACTTGTGAGAACAAAAGAGATTTACTAAGCTGACTTCTACACTGCACATTGAAAAAAGTTCGGATATACGCATATAAAATGATCAGGATTTTCCTTCAAAAGTAGCCACTAGTCCGGCAGTCAGAGTCAGTTTCTGCAGGGGACGGGGCCGAAGATGAAATTTTTACAGAATAGTGTACACCCCATGCCTACTATGAATCTGTGCGTCTGCCGAGTTTCAAATGGTTCCTCTTCTTGTCAGACGAGACCAAAGAAAAACACATGTCAATCCAATGGGCACAGATTGCAGTTTTTGGTAAAAATGAAATTTTATATGCTTTCGCTTATTACGTAAAAAAGCTAAGTCTAGAACCATGATTATATTGATGTCTATAATTATTGGTGCCTGTTAATTAAAGAAGGAAGGCCTACAGATACCAAGACTTTGCAAATTATTAGGAAAATTCACAAAATGACTATATTATATGTGCCAATACAACTTCCAATAAGTAGGTTAATATTTGCACAACATTTAAATTTCCAATGTTCTACTCGGTGTCTGTGGCATGATAAATGATCACGATATGATTCACCGATCACGATATGATTTTCAGATTCATATTTATTTCGTGCTAGGTAGCATACTGTTGTCTTTGAATCACTCTTGATATTAGTACTTTGGCTTGACGATTAGTGCTATGCTATTTTAGGGATGAAGCCATCTGATTGGATCACGCAGATTCATCAATTGAAGACTTATGCTATGCTGTCGTCCGTCGATAGCTCAATTGGCAGATAGTTGGCTTGGAATGCCGGAGGTCGGTGGTTCAAATCTATCAAGAAGCGCAGCAATCGTCAGTCCGTGAAATCATATTCAAAATCGAAACGCATTGATGAACTTTATCACACAAAACGCCTGCAAAAGTGGCAATTTTCAGGTCTTTAGACAAGTACTTTTCACAATAGTTAAAGCCACAAAAGTGTTGATCGACCGGCGACTTAATTTCTCGATGAGCACAACAATAAATACGGTGGCATGTATGCATGTAGCTTTGAAAAGACAAGAATCTACAACTATTGCATGGTTCAGTAATTTGGTTTAAGCACTAAATTAACTTGAATCGGTGTCTACACACTGTAAACCGTTCGCTCCTAATGCTACCTCCTATTGTTCTAAAAGCTGTGAGTTCCGGAGCTGTAGCAGAACAATAGGAGTGGAAGTTCTAAATTCTAGGGATTAACCCACAATACTGTGTGAGCCTCCAATGCTACTACGCTCTTCTTCGCTGTCGTAAGTAATATAAAGATGATCGAAAATGTTCTAGAGAATCATATTCCAAAACCAGTGTTGTATGTTGACGCCCTCAATGACGCGATCAATTTAAGAAATTGACGCTGACGGCGTCAATTTGCCTCTGAAAAACAGCGTCAGCGTCAGTTTTAGAACACAGTGGGTAAATTTGCCATTGCTAGGATTTGGTCGCTCGAGTCTTCTGTAGACTTGAAAGTAGTTTGAAAGTTTTCTTGAAATTTCTCTGTATACTGCATGCTGATAATCTCGATATTCTCAATAATGGATGTGCTCATGGCTTCAAAGTAAAGGTTTAGGTATGTCTGCCTTATGTGATATTTCTTCGAGAGGTCTATGAGTCATCATTTTCAGGTAGCTGATCTGCTGGTGGCAATAAGTAAATAAAAGTTATTCAATATGAAAATTCGCATCGGCTGAGTCTGTATTGATATTTCGCCTACAGGCTTATCGGCGAATGTCTCCGACAAATTTTTCACATTTTTACATATGGATGATAAACTCGACTTCACTTTCATACCTATTTCGTTTTTGGATCTGTCGACATTGTTTTGCTGTCCGTGCGGAGTGCCGAAAGGAGAGATCTTCAGGCCTACTGTAAAAGTATTCGCAGCGACAAAGACTATTTACCGCTTTAGTTTCAAAACAGATGATGAAGTATGATGTAAAATTGACGCCGTCAATTCAGGATTGGTTGATGGCGTCAATAATTTGGCAATTGACGCTGACGCCGTCAATTTTTTCATTGACGCGCACAACACTGTAAAGCCCCTAATGTCGCTCCAGATGTTTACTAACATTCGGTGTCCCCCAATGTTCTTGATTAGTGGCTTGCATTCGGAGCTTCTTTTCAACTTATTTTAGGAGTGTGCGATTTACAGTGCGTGTGTAATAGAAGGTATCATCAACAAGCGGTGTTTCCAATACTGCAAACTGAAACAAAGCCAAGGCTAATTTGACAAAGAGTATGACAAGTATGACAAAGCCATACTTGACTAAGTCTCATCAAATCCAAAAAAGCTCAGCGGAGACTTGATTGTCTTGATTTCCTGTCTCATTTTAATTCTTCCGCTTCATTTTCTATTGATAGTCAGTGTACTGATCGCTGTCATTAATAGTCCAACAATAAAATCAAACTGGTGACTAAAACTCAGAGAATTATTGATAATGAAGATGTCTGATATCACTGAAAGACATGCATTGAGCAAAAGTCATCTCCAAGTGATATCGACAGCTTATTGTCCTATTGTAGATAAAGTTGTCGATCTCACTTAGAGATGACTTCTGCCTTCACTGGCATTCCTTTTGAGCCGTCAGCGTGGCCTAGTGAAGAAGGTGCGAGCTCGTCTCCACCGCGGACTTCGGTTCGATTCCTAGGTCGGGCGAGTGCGGTCGGGGAAGCAAGAGTGTTGGTGTCCTTTATTGACTTAATAGCTGTCATTCTCTGTAGATATTCAATGCATTGAGCAAGTCTCATATAAAGATAGATATTCATTTTCATCTCTTCTTGAGTGAGGTTGCATTAAATTCGGATGCTCTTTTCTCATCTGCAATCCATCAAAATCGGAAGTCATTGGATATTGTAATTGCAGACAAAGCTACTCTGTGTTCCAGATGATGCAATTCTATTTATTGTTCAGGTGGATGGCCCCTTGGGGGCATACTGGCAGGGATGCGGTGACGGGGAGGGACTACTTTTTCTTCTGTATGAGAAACCTCGTTAAATGGCCTGTTCGCGGCTTGCCGGCTTGCCTTGTGAAGTTGATTGCACAATTCATCCTGCTTTCTTCTTCCGGCTCTTCTTTTTCATGGTCGTCTGTTGTTATTGCTTAGCAGATTAACCGCTGACTAATGTCGCAAATGTGCTACTAAAAGTCTCAACTCACTCATTCGTTTCTTCCTATAACAATGCCGTCCTTTTGTCTCAAATTCAAACTTATTTATTTTTCAGGAGTTACAGCTGCAATTATGTTAATGTTTCCTTTGCTACTGAGCCTTCTTCCATTCAACGCCGGACTTCTTTATCTAAATTAACAATCTCAGATGTCCTTGATTCCGTCTTGCTTTAGCTAATCCTTAAGGGAGGGATAGTTTCTCCAGTTTGAGCAACAACAAGTTTGTCTTGCATTGTCCGATCATCCAAAAATGACAGACTAATTAGAGGAGTAGTCCTTTAGAACGAGATGCGTGAAAGTACAGACGCCGTGAATGAGCAAGTATTCAAAGGTCAGCAATCAAGTCAATATCTCAGCATAAAAGGTTTTGAATTATTCAAAAGTATCATTGTTTGATCTCAACCACTTTGACTTAAACAGTTTGTTACATGATGTTATCTACAGATTCACAAACTAAAAAGGCACAGTCATGGAAATAGGGGTTGTCAAGCAGGTCAAGGATCTGCTTTGCTAACTGCCACGACCGAATAGCAGGATATTGTCGACGATTTTGTTCGAATCGACTATCGATGTCAATATCATCATAAATGTACATTTAAAACAGGCTAATGAAGCCACATACTAACAATGTGCTAATCACGGAAATAATAATCTCCGTGGTGCTGCACGTTTTCTAATGAAAGTCAATTTGACTAAAAACTCACTGGAAAACAGAAATTTTTTCGGTCACAATTTATCAAAAATTCTGTTTTAAAAACCACAACCGGCCTTCGGCGTCCTGTGCCTTCAGAGGTCGGTGTTAGCGTCCACATCGACGGGTCATTTCTGCTTTCTCGGGAGTTTTCAGTCAAAATGATTTTCATTGGAAAACGCATATTAGTCTGCTAAACAGGTTCTAAAGTGAAACCGGATCGCATAGGTTCTAAAGCAAAATCGGATATTTAGTGTTTGCCTATTCCAGCATTATCCATCGTCTTCTTCAGTTCATCAACTTGTCAAATAAGCCGGCAACTTCAAAAGCTGCTTTCGCTGTGTGAATGCCTGCAATATCGATAATATACTTTTCGTAATTAAGTTTACTATATAATACTAAATATATGTCGGCATCGATTGTAATATTTCTCTGTAGCATTCTAAACAAAATTGTCTTACGAATGCTCCAAGTAGTGAATTAAGTTCATTGATTGATTCGCATCCGTCTCTCAGCTTTCCTTGAATAGGTAGTGCACTCTTATTTTCAGTGCCAAGTCAGGGCAAGATAAGGTCCAAAAGAAATGGTGCAGATGCAAATCTTTATAGGATAAAAAAATCATTTTTTTCCATTTTGCGGACCATATTTTGTCTATTTAACCATTTGTACCATCTTAAGAATGATGCGAAATGTATTTCGGCCACATTGTCGAACATATTCTGTACCATCTTATAATTTTGAACCACATTGTAAACCATAGTAGGAGGATTTTGTACGATACATTGTACCAATAGTAATGCTTTTGCATGAACCGCACTTGCAACAGAGTGTAATAATTTGTTAAGTCACTATAATAATATGCAGAAGTCTTATAAATTCCATATTCTACCTGCACCTGCATTTCAACTCTGCTGCTTGACGCACACAAACCGCTGAATCCTGCCGTTTCAAAAAAAGAAACCAAAGCAAAATTCCATCCAAGCTAATTAATTGATGATAGTTCATTCTATGAACATATTTCAGAAAATGAGGACTCTAAAATCATGAAATCAATTACAAAATTGATCTCAAGTCCACTAGCTATAAAGCTGACTAAAAAGGAAAAGGATTATTTGCTAAATTTTGAATACAAAACCAGCAATTTCTACGGATTGCCAAAAATTCACAAGTCTGCTATTATGAAAGCAGCTGTTAACAAACAAAATTCATCCTATGTGATCTGCCATAATCCAGATGACTTGAAATTTAGACCTATTGTCGGAGGTCCAAAATGTCCTACTCGAAGATTGAGCCATTTTTTGGATATCATTCTTAATTAAGCCTTTTTGTAAAATGGTGGAAAGTTATGTGAGAGATGATTTTGATTTCCTTAATTATCTTCCTGAAAGCATTCCTTCAGAATCCAAATTTGTTACATTTGATGTCATAAGCCTCTATACTAACATTCCTCATAATCTTGGGTTACAAGCCATTCAATACTGGCTGCAACGCTATCCAACATTAATTGATAGACGCATTAATCAAGATTTCATAATCGAAAGTTTGAAACTGGTCTTAACTTGTAATACATTTTCATTCGCGAACAATAATTATAAACAGATAAAAGGTACTGCTATGGGGACAAAGGTGGCTCCCAGGTACGCAACATTGACCCTAGGATATTTAGAGTTCAAATTGAAAGAAACCATGGTATTTACGTGGGGTGAAGAAATTGCAAATTCCATAATCAAGAAATGGCGAAGATATCTTGATGACTGCTTCATAATTTGGGATTATGATCTTGATCGGTTGGACACATTCAAAGACTTATTGAATAATTTGGATCCAAATATTTCATTTACAGTGGAAGTTAGTGATTGCGAAATTGCATTTTTGGATATTTCAATCATTCGAAAAGAAAACCGTGTTATTACTGATATGTATTATAAATCTACGGACACTCATCAATACTTGCGTTTCGAATCTTGTCATCCCCGTCATATCAAGCGTGCTATTCCATATAATTTGGCCAGACGAATCTGCACCATCGTAAATGATGATATTTTACGTGATAAACGCCTAAATGAATTAAGAATATTTCTTGAGGATCAAGGATATCCTTTTAATTTGATTGAAGATGGTATAAAAAGATCTTTATCTGTGAGTCGTGCTTTTCTGCTAGAGCAACAAAACAAAAATAAGAATAATACCGATGAATTCAATACTATTGCTTTTGTTCATGCTCATAATCCAAACAATGTAAATGTTATTCCTACTGTTAATCATATAAATTCTTTACTTCTTGATGATCCTCAAACTAAAAGTATTTTTGAACAAAAACAATTCATTGTAAGTAAACGTGAACCTAAAAATATTAAAGCAATAATCTGTAAATTTAAATTTGAGTCTAATGAACAATTCTATGTAAAAAAGTGCAACAATTTGAGATGCGGAACCTGCGAATATATTATGACTGGTGATTCATTTGATTTTAAGGGAAAGATTTTTAAAGTGAAAAGTAACATGTCATGTGAAACAAGAAATGTAATTTATGTAATTAGTTGTTGTGGTTGTGGTGAATATTATATCGGCGAAACAGGAAATACGATCCGTGCTGGAGTGAGGGTACACAAGCAACAAATAAGTCATCCAATATACAGACAAATACATCTAAGTGAGCATATTGAATCTTGTGGTAAATCCCGTTTTTATATATTTCCCTTTTATAAGATTTTTGATGATGATATAAATACACGTAAGAACAAAGAAAAATACTTTATAAATATTTTCCATCCTACTCTCAATTGTGCATAATCTGCATTGTATATCTACACTTTACCTTTTTATATCTATTGATTCTTATTCCACGATTAGAGAATTTCAATGATATATACTTCTGAATACATATTTCTTCGTTGTCAGTTTTCTATGCATGCATGTACATTGTAATTCAAATTTTTCTAACAAGTCACTGTTTGATATGCACCTGAAGAAGGAAATATATTCCAGAAAGCGCTCGTGCGAATTAATAGTTTGAAGTGCTTTCATTCATTATTTTATTATATATATATATATATATATATATATATATATACAGTACTGTGGAATAGTTTGGAATAATTGATAGATAGATATTGGATAATAGATAGAGGATAATTGATAGATAGCATGGTTGCTTTGAATACAGTCATTCTTTCGATTGAAATCTGCCTCAAATCTAAGCAGCAATCGAATGCATAATTGCTATCATCCTATTGGTCTCAGTGATATCCAATAAATAATGTGGGCTGGGTAAAAATATTGCTTCAACCCGATCAAGCTGTAATAATATAAATTATGATCTAATGATTCACTTCGAAGCATGGTAAAGCGAAGCAGTTATCTAAGATTGACAAGATCCTGATAGTGAAATTTTGTGAAAACTGATTGTCGCAATGAGGTTGCCGTCTTGTTTAAGAATCACAATCATCGTGTCCTAAAACCATGAAACGTGTTCACACAATGTTCATTGTCTCCCAAGAAGCCTCTGGACGTCACGAGTGACTTGCAGAGAGGACCGATCCGAAGAGTTTTCATTTATTCAAGACTGTTTCAAACATAACGTCCTGCTGAACTTAAGAAATCGACCGATGCATTTTGGATAACGTGATCCAAGCACCATACGTACACGTCGGACTCCGAAAGTAATGGGTTACTGCCGCAAACCCTACGGAAGCCGCTGATAACACCATCGATGCGTCAGAAAATGTGAACTTCTGCCGCAAATTACGATGCAGGACCTCTACAGCAGAACGCCCAAGGTCATGTTCATCGGACGAAGCAATGTTCGAACAGTTTTCTAACCCAACAAAGTTCGTTCGTCGGCCATCTAACTCTATCCTTGTGAATCCCAAGTACACGGGCCCACATGAGCAATCGCCAGGTGTAATGGTCCTGGGGCGACCTTCTCACACTTCGGTACAGGTCTCCTATTTCATACCCAAAAGTTGTATGATGAACCACCAACGCTATCACAAGTTCCGGATGAACATCTCATTAATTTCATACGATTCAGAGTTCTCGATATGTTTCTGCAGGACACGGCCCCGTGCCATACAGCGAAACAACAAAGAAATGGTTTCTGGACAACCATTACAGGTGTTTTTGATTGCCGTGAAACAGTCCCGACTTTAATCCAATAGAGAATTTATGGATGCTAACTCAAAAATAAGGTCTGCACAAGATATTCATCAAACTAACCATGTACAGAGAAGGTAATGGATGCTACTGAAACACTGAATAACTGAAGATCCTTATAGATCACTGATAAATCATGACAAGAGACTTTTAGAAGTGATAAAAAACAAGGATATCCCTGTAAATAAAGTATGTCATACATGTAATTCCATGTATACATGCCTGAACTATCACTGTAGAGAACGAAATATGAAATCACGGCGATATATGCCGACTTTTATCTAGAAATAAATATATCTTCGAATTGATAAACAAAGGACAATTATTCTAAACTTTTCCACAGTATACTTGAATTCCCTTTCCGCCAGTAAGCAACTGCTGAACTATCACTGTAGAGTACGAAATATGAAATATGATGTGTATTATTAACTTACCCGTCCAACTGGTCCATTGGTTTTCTTCCTTGTGACACGTGTAGTATTTGTATATACGGTTTTTATACTCACTCTGTTAAGATTGACAATTGCACATATTCGATTTTACATCGAATGAATTGTTGTAATACTGGCATAATTTATTTAATTGTGTGTAAAAATTGTTACAAAAAGTACGTAGGGGAAACTTCTAGGACTCTTCGTCAGCGTATTTCTGAGCATGTGAACGCTATAGGATCTAGCTTCTCTACCTCTGTTTCCCAGCACTTTAACTCGTCGTGTACTTTGAATGACTTTTCCTTTACGGCCCTCGAACATTGTGATAACAATAACAAAAGAAAGGTAAAAGAGATATCTTGGATGAAACGTTTACGGACAATAGTGCCCAATGGTTTAAACGTGACGTCAGATTACAACAATGTAATCAATTTGGTGCTTCCTTACAGTGAATGCAGTGGACCAGTTGTACGCCTTTGTAATCAATTGATTGAAGATGCAAAGACTCGTGGCTCTTATCACTCTGGCAAGAATCTGGCTAGACATATTTAAGTCTATACTTTGTACTTTTTCTGGTTCCTTGTACATATTGGAGTTGAGAAAGATTTTGAATCGAAACCGGTCCTCCAACACAACGACTATTCTTTGTCTTGGTTTTGGTTTGTTGAATAACGGATCTGGGACGTACGCGCGGTGCGAGCGGCACCTACTCAGTGGAATTAAAACACCACTGAGTACCTCTAACAATCTACCGATATACACGTATATATATATACAATGACAGAAATACAAGGAAAGTGAACGATGACATTGAAAGATTCCGTGTATGTTTATGATATAACATATTAGAATATTATATAATCCGGATCCTCTATTCATCTCTACAAGGAATGTTAGACATCCTAAGTGACAATTGCCACAAAAATAACTATAAGGAGGTAAAAGATGCACCCTAAGGTGCGGAGTAGTGGGACCCAGAGTAGCAACAATGTAGCCCAACTGCCTAATCCACCCGCCACCTAACTAACAGCAGCCGTGCACCACCCTTGGAGGCCCTGATATGATGGATGCAGGCATACAGGGACACTCCATAAAGCCGGCAACGGACATAGCTGCTCTTATGAGAAGGTCCCCATGCAGCTCCTTAACTCCGGTTCGCTTTTATCTATGTCATGCTGGCTTCCAACGAAAACAACCCTGTCAGCAGTCCTCCCCATTATCAGGGACGTTCTGACCAGATTTTTATATGAAAAGATTCAGCTTTTTGCGGAGATTACATTTCTGCGGTCCATAAAATTATCTGAGCAATTTTCAAGAGGCCAAAATTTGCAATTTTAATACTACCGAGATGAAGTCCTTTTTGAAGTATGAAACAAGTTGGATATCAAAAGGAATGGACATCTGCTAAGAAGCATCTTAATTAAGCGGAAATCAAGATGATTATCAAAGGAAATTCATGAGCTGCATTATAATGCAAGTCTTCATAAAAACGTCGACATCTTATTGTGCTTTCTTGGATGAAATTTCAAGTTTTTAATTCCATTTTCATCGGTATAATTAATTTATGATTCACTCAAATCTGAATAGTAATGCGGACCCATTTGCATCTTTAAAGTTGATTGTGATCATTGTCAGTGGTCATTTTATTTTGCTGTTCCAGAGGCAGGTCATAGCCTGTGATATGATCACGCTCAAGAAAGTACTCTTATTAATAAGTCTATGTATTAAAGCGATAGTAATCCATCGAATTGCTAGTTTAACAAACTATATTACCTCTGCACACAGGTTGACATGACACGGAGGTTTTGTTAGAAGCTATTATTCCTTCTGCTTTGCTATCACGATCACTCGACAAATCCAAAATTTCTACAAAAGTGCAAAAATTTGCATATCTCACATGTGATGCTGGGTCTCATTCGAGTTCATCCAATAAAATCGAAAGTGTATGCACAAAGGGGATTTAATTACTGCTGAGTTTCTACTCTATCTTATATACTTACTCCATTGGTACAGTAATTGATAAAAAATAATCATGGGCTGGTACGAAATTTTCTGCGTTTGCGATCTTTTCTGATAAATAATTATACTAACTTGTTCGTGCTATTCCTTTCATTTATTCCTCTTCCTCGTTGTAAAATCAGGAACATTGTATCAAAGATTTGACTGTGTGCATCTTCGTCATACAAACGTGTGTACTGTCTGTCTCCCACGTGCCCATAACACGGCAATGATAATTAAAGACAAAAATGATGTAAAGTGTCTGTCCGCTAACTTGATGAGAGACTCGAAAATGTCCCTATGTCTGCGTGGCATGAAATTGACAGAATCAAGTGCTTTTTACGGCAAATATTTCTACAGTGAGATGAGAACCATGTTGATAGCCCGATAGGAAGTGATCGCTCACGATGTCCATTGCACCGCTATCTACTCGACGCTGCAATGGCTGCAAACGACAGTTACTCATCAATTTTATCCCGCTCCCACACTTTGAACTACCAGGTGAGTCAACGAGAGTGGAAGCGAGTTGTGATCGAGAGGCAATATGAGTTTAGTGAGCAAATCTAAAGTGGTACTTTTTAGAGCCGTAATTGCAATGGCCGCTGTTCATATTTCGATTGACTTATAGGTGGGAAGCGATGTGCGTTGTCTATTTGTGAATAGGATGATACTCGTGAGGTTAGAAATAAAGAACCCGTTGCGAGTGAAAGGACTCCTTTGAGACGATTTTATTAAAAACTTGATAGAATACAGCAAATCAGAAACAAATGACTATGAAGCGGGGAAAGTTTTGAATAGACCTGTAGTTGACGCACCTGAATAGAGTAAAACAAAGGAGATGGTCACAAGGGTGTACATCGGAAGTGCTACAAAATCGGAGGCGTTGTAGCGTTCCATCGGAGTTCCCATTGACCCTATGTAGCTTCTATTAGAGGAAAGTTTACAATCATTCTCTGAACAATACTTCCATTACCGACAGGATAAAGAAGCCTTGACGGAAATGTCAAATGACAAATGAGAGTAGTTGGAAAAACGAATCACACATACGTCTGGGTGAGCTGAGAGCATTAATGATACATGAATTTGGCCAAGTGATTGCTTCCACTTCTTTGTCTTAACTTTTTATGGTCTTCTGGTGAATCTCACAATTTGTTAAATTGAAAGATCCCAAGAGGTCATGTGGTAGCTCTGGTTTGGGGAATTTCCATCGGATGCTCTCGTAGACTTGTTTATGAAGAACGTCTGACAATTTCCCTTCTCATTCTCGGCAAATCGTTGAGTATAAGAAAATGATTTAACTTTTTATGAATTAAATAATTTTCCTATGCTCAACCAATCCAACAAAGCGACAGTCTGTGAAATATGCAGCTGCATATCTCCGGTCTGACATTTAGCAGGCTTATACTTGTAATTGAAAAGCATAATTATTGAATGAAGGATTGGATAGCGGACAGTGATTTGACATATTATCGTGGCCGGGTGGAGAGATTTATTGATTGTCAACTCGAATTTTTGAGAAAGTAATTAGCGTGAAATATGAATACCGCAATTCCTCAATGTCGTTTCAGTATTTGACAGAGTAGTAAGTAATACAGATTGAAGCACTTAGCGTAGGGTGAGATTACTACCAAGAAAGAATCGAGTCGCATTATGGCAGCTTTCTATGAATTTGAGCAGTGAGTAGACCTACTACTTGAAATACAAATACCTGTGTCCATCCAAATCTGCCGACTAATCGCACGATAAAACCTCATTCTGATCCAAGTCTACCACTGTATTAACAAACTCAAAGAGGAAAATCAGTCTATATCTCAGCCTGCCTGCTTCCAAACTTAGCGAATTCAAATTGAATAATTCAGCGCGATAGCTGATGCCTCGAAGATGCGGGAAAATCACAGAAACGCTTCTAAACTTTCTCTATCGAGTCAATAAGAAACTGTGCGCACGGACACCGTTATACTCAAGTACTCATCTTATATAAGTCTTACAAAAAAGAAGAAGACATTCTAGCTCCTTGGTATGAAGCGACTTTTTGACTATTCCCAACGAACGGTTGGCCTTGCTTATTGATACGCAAATGTGATTATCGACCATTGAATTTGATCAAACCGAAATGCTCAGATCGTTGGTTTGCAGAGATTGCAAAAGTGGGATTGAACAAAGCTGCATTGGCATTCAATATTCTAATACAGCCGAAATGTAGTTCGGAGCAGTTAATACTAGTAGTAGTGAAGTGTATATATTTCGTGAAAAATAAAAATCATTCAATACAAATGCTAATACAAATAACAGAGATTAAAGTGTGACATTTACATACAAATAAAGTTGCAGAGACCATTTCACGCTGTACCTGTCATGAATGTTATTCAATGTTGAGATGTGCTCAGCATTATCTCAAAAAATCACAGAAAGTGCGATGCTTTTCCTGATGGTTCGGAAGTTAATAACATCGGGCGTTTATTGGATGGAGAAACCGCAATAATAATCATAGTGAGGCTGCAAGTGATATCATAATGGAAAACATAAATCATGATTACAGTTAACAAAAAGATAACGTACATTTTCGTCAGTTACACGAACGTCATGATGATTGTGATGTAGTAAAAGAGATGTTAGACTGAGAAGTCACTGTTTGACAGCTTAGACATAAATACTATAAAACTGTTGCTTCCTTAAGCTGTCCTCCACTGCACCTGCAAATCAGTCAACTGTACAATTTTCCTATTACAAGTTAATCAATTAAATGCAATTATTTACTGACAGCAATCAATTAATTACGCACCAATTAATTAATTTCAATGCGGCGATATTATGACATTAAATGCATCATTTATTTATTGCATTTTGTCGACATTGAATCATGTAAAATTACGAAATTAAATGCTATAAAATTGGAATAATCGAAGAGATGTGCGTTCAAGCTATTTTTAATTTGTATTGATAATAAACCGTCAGATATTTTAAATAAGCTTATCAAAAAATCTTGAACATTTTTATGATCTTGTTCATTGAACGCCATTGGCAGTCAAGTTAGCCCGCCTCCGAAGATGCACCGATTTCAACATAGGTATGATAAAATCACAATATTCAAGCCTCGCTAGTGAATGGATGCAGCAGTTAAGAATGAAGTACGAATAATATGAAATTTCAGAAGAAAGACTGGCATCCTCGCAAGCGCATTTTCGAGTTCATTTCATATCAAACAAATCTGCACGATATCAAAAGACATGAAACGAAAACCGCTGATAATAACAGTCGGTAGCTTTAACCAGATGTAGACCTGTTAGTACAACACATTGTAGATGGATTTATTCTATCTGATAACATTGCACTGCTTGCGTGTTCTAATGATGGCAATTGAAGGAAGGCAGCCATGATGATATGAAAGGTTTGCAGGATGAAGTCAGGATGGAAGTACTTTCTTGAAAATTTAGCCTTAAGTTTACAAAGGATATGTTTTGTCGATAAATCACTGGGATCTCAATAGTCTTTGAATTTTCTGTATTTCAGAAACTTGGCTATATCTAGATATAAAAAGGGCGGCCAGCTAGAAACAGAATTAATTAGTCTATTCGGAAAATGGATTTTGCTTGTTGAGATGGATATCAATAGAAGTATAGCGCTAATATTTTTAGATGATAGGCCTACTATTTCTCTCTTAAAGTGCTAGTTAGTTTCACATTCTCCTGACTTCATGTGCAGTGCTATCGAGTCAGAGATGGAAAACGACCATCGGCCAGAAGTTACTCTCGTATATTCCCCTGTAATTCTTTTACAAATTGATTCATAACAATTTATTTATAAAACATATAAATTATCAATAAATTGAATGTATGGGATGATTTACATTTGCTTGTGTTTCCTAAAACATTATAAGAGTCTAGACCTGAACTTATGCTTGATATTTGCCTACCTGACTCTGCACATGCATCTTCACTATCATAATAACATAATGAATGTTAAAGTAACAATGTGATAAACTGCATCACAACCATCTACACAGCAGATTCGCTACCTCAGCATCAACAATTACATGTATTTAGGGCAACACCATTTTTTTCCTAGGTGGAGCAATTGTGTTAAAATAATATCAATATATGAGTACAGACATTCAAGAGACTTCATGCATTTTCTACGGACGTCTTCACTTAAATGATTCCATTCTACAGCAAAACAGATCAATGTAGTTTAAAGAGCCACAAAGTATTTCAATAAATTGATGCTTTTCTTTTGCACACAGCTGTGCATGCACGTATACCGGTACATTTGGAAACGTCAAAAGGAGCGTCAAAAGAAGTTGACGCCACAAATTGCAAACAATACGGCGAAGAATCCAAAAAATTTATCGATAAATACAGTTGTACTTGCACACAACTTTACAGACAGAATTGAAGCCTAGAAATCTTCATATGCATTTACAAAGGTCAAGCAAAGAACTGCAATCAACAATAATCAATAATCTACAGGGGCACTGATCCATTCCTCTCATTGGACAATTAACATATTGTTGTTGTCTTTATTAGATTGTTAATTCCTTTTCTAATATTTTCTTTTGCTCTTTTCTGGGTATCCTGCCCAATCCTTGCATATTTCAAGTACATCAATCAACCTTGGTCGCACTCTCACAAATCACAATACCAAGAAGACCATACATGTATTTGCGCATTGTGATTCACAATGTTCAAATCAAGGGTGAACAACTTGTTTTCGTCGAATGCCAATCTTTTTGAGAAAAAATTTGGCGGGACACTTTTATTTTATATTTGAACAATTTTCCAAGTGACTTCTATTCTTTACAATGCAATTGTCGTTAATCTTAACTTCAAGTCCATTCATGCATTATTTGCGAATGATTCAAGTTTAGGACAATATAGTGTGGAGTGAAGAGTTCACAGAATGAAAGGTTGCATAATCAGTTGTACGTAATCCTTATATAATTAAAAATATAATTGTATTTTTATTATATATATAAAAATATATCATAAAAATATCTGATCAGTTCCAATCAGGTATTTTAGAATTAGAAATTAAGCAAAACAAGAAAAAGTTATCCTCAATGCAAAAGGAAATGGCCAAAAATCTTGTCAATCCTTATATAATTATAAATTTCCATTATCCATGTTGTTTTCGTATAAGAATAATTTCCTGTACAATGAAAGTTTTCACAATCGGCAGGCGACATAAATATCATAGATAGTCGTGTAATAATATTAAGATATGTGCCTGTACATGCACTTTCAATGATAATCATATCACCGGTTGCTGAAATACTATATCACATGAATACTATCACTACGATACGGAGATTGCAACAATGAGTCAAAGTGAAGCTGCAGCTAGTGATTAATATCTGTGCTAAGCGGCTTTTGATCGAGTTTGTGAACGAAGACTAGCCCTAACGCAACAGCATCAGTTTCTGGTTGTCGATATTAGCGAGGAAAAGTGCGAGTATGTTTCCTGTTGTGTCTAGTAAACAAGAGGCAATGCACTCACAGGCGATCATGAGTAGGTAGAGTAGGCCTAGTTGTTTAAGACTTCAGCAGCCATGGTCACAGCTATCTGATGAAGTTTGGGAGCTTGGACCTTGGATTCTACATTTACAGGCCTACTTTTTTATCTACAAATATTCTTGAGGCGCTTCTATATTAACCTCGCGGGCCGTCTGCTGTGCACCCCTGGTTCAAATGCACACATCTTCGTATATCAGTCAAATACAAGGAATAAAATGAACATGGATGGAATCAACTGAAATTCGTGATTGACTTTTCTTTTTTTGCATTGTTGAATTTGCCACCATCTCTGTGAGAGCATTAGCAATGCTGCTACAAAACTGAAACATTAGGTTGACCCAGCGATCATCTTGTTGTTGAATTCATTGACAATTATAATCACATAAAATTCTGTGGGAACATTGATGATATCACCTCAAATGAATATTCCGTGGGAAATATTCATGCAGAAAGATGGATTGATCGGATGAAGTAGATGACTAATTATTGGGTTGACCAAGATGACTTGCAGTCAGAGTGGGAAATTTGTGATTTTCCGACAAATTCATATTTGAAATACAGTAGATGCAGGTTGTGTCATGAGTGGGTAACGTGCGGCTCCGTTTCAAATTTGATGTCCTTGTGACCATGAGATCCACACCAGTATTTGAAAACTGAATGACACAATAGTTTTTGCATGTTTTCACTAATTGCGTAATTTTAGTTACAGTTGGACTGAGTACTTCATCAATGCACCTTGTACTATTTTGTTTAGCAGATTTTTTCTCTATTAAATTAATCCGCGTAAAAATGACAATGAACAATCGGTCTATATTCAAGCTATGAGCCATATGATCAGCTCTCCAATTATCGAATTGCAAGGAGGATTTTTTCACTTGAGAAATTTCAACTTTGTGCATCCAATATTTCGCAATGTCCTGATTGATAATACTTTAAAGAATAGAGTAGGGATATATGGGTAGAGTGTCTAGAAGGAGATGGTTAGCAAGTGACTGGCTGAATTCAGATCATCTCCGGCTCACGGCATCCGGCCCTGTCTTAAATTTCCCATGAATGAACAAACGCCAAACTGAAGTCCCGTTTTTGCTGTCGCATCAGTAGATTTAGCAACCCACTTCTTCAAATTCTTATAACTTGAAAAATGAAGAAATGAACTTGAAAAATAAGCAATGGCATTGTGATCGACTTTAAAGTAAATTAATGCCAAAGGCATTTGCCCCTTTTTACATCTTGCCACCACACCACTGATCCTACCACCTCAAATTATTTTTGAATAAGTTTTTGTTCATACTAGCATAGTCCGGGAGCTACTGACACTTTCTTCCTAAATTCGCGCACAAAGGGATGGATAGCATGGATTTGCAGATCTTGAAACGCTGAATACAAAAATCAAATTCTTAAGTGTCACAGCCAGTCGATTTCCGTTATAGGTGAGGTTAAAGGATTCCCATTGGAATCCAATAGTAGAATTCAAGAAATATCTATGGATTGTGAAACACTTGGCAATTTTCGCACATTTTCTTTTGTAGAAAAAAAACTATTTATCAGAATGCCATGAAACTTGAAACATGATTGCGTTCAGAACACCAACTTCGATATAAAAGTTGAAGTGAGTCACATGATTCAGTATTTAATGTCTGAGAGCCTCTACAAAATGATTAAAATCGCCAAAATTAAGTCAAAACATGAAATTTACTAATTTTGTGGAGGCTCTCAGACATCAAATACTGAATCATGTGACTCCTTCAACTTTTATATCGAAGCTGATGTTCTGAACTCAATGATGTTTCAAGTTTCATGGCATTCTGATAAATAGTTTCTTTTCTGCAAAAGAAAATGTACGAAAATTGCCAAGTGTTTCACAATCCATAGATATTTCTTGAATTTTACTATTGGATTCCAATGGGAATCCTTTAACCTTACCTATAACCGAAATCGACTGGCTGTGACACTTAAGAATTTGATTTTTGTATTTCAGCTTTACAATATCTACAAATCCATGCTATCCATCCCTTTGTGCGCGAATTTAGGAAGAAAGTGTCAGTAGCTCCCGTCCTAACAGGTAATATTGATTATAACAACAGGTAAATTTGATTATTTTTACGATGTTTATACCTTCGTTCTTTGAGATATTAAAACAAGACTTCCACCACCAAAATAGACCCTAACGTCATGTTTTCTGGTGAAATTCGGGGAAGCACTGTGAATATGAAAAATCAACCCTGTGCTTATCTTTTTCTCACGTGATGGAATGAACAGAAAATGAGGTGCCAATTCTCATCGAATGAGAAAAAACTTGCAGTTAATGAATAATAGAGAATAAAGTGAATCTTTCTTTCAATATATGTGCTCGAATGACGTTCCATGACTGAAGCATGAGAAAGCACGTGGATGGAAATCTATCCTGGAAATGCACCTCTCTCACAGGCGCATGTTTGTCTGGTGTTTGGCGTGCAGTCGAGAGGCTGGGAAAATTCTCCCGCTCGTCTGTTGCAATGGTTCCTCCCTTCTCCCAGCGTGGACCGATATCAGGATAAATCACTTCATTTCTTATCGCTCAACCGCTTGCATTCCTCTGCAATCACGGCCGCAATTTACCTTCCAAGTGGAGAGAGGGCGAAGGAAGTGCTTGGCCTTCTTTCATCCCATGCTAGTCTCAGGCTTTCTCTGCTTGCATTTCCTCGTCTATCATCCTTTCAACCGGAAAAATTAACGAAGTAGAAGAGCGGAGTATTAATTTTGAGGGTGTTATCGAATTTCTGATCACAGATTGAATGAATGATTAAATTTTCTTCTCTGTTCTCTCTTCAATTGGGTTGCCAATGCTCGGCGGTGACCAGTGTCCAAACTGTGGGAGGCCTGAGGCACTGCTACTGTTGTGTTGCCACACGAACGGTGTTTTGATTGACATATCAGTGGTGATCGAGGAACACCATGCAGCAGACAAGCGTTCCCACTGTGATGTCATCGGGATTGGATAGTAACTTCAAATTTGCACGATCTCGGGATATCTAAGATCTGTCGATCACTTGTATCTCTCGAGTACATTCATTACGTTCACAGCAATTCATTCGATTTTGTTACAGAGGACTCAGTGTTGTGATTGACACCGTATCCTGGCTATCAGAACGATCTGTAACTAAATTATTACTTAATCAATTGACGGCATTTTGCCAATTTTGAACGTGGTATGGGTAAATTCCTCGGTGGTCTAGCGCAAGCCTAATTCAATTTTGACATTCAATAATATTGTTTGTTTAAATGTTTAGAATATTTTCTTATTCGTGTTTGAAGTTAATTGTACGATAACATGCATTCTGCGGTTCTTGCAATGATTTTGTCATTTATCTGTCTTAATGCCGCATTCCAGAGGAGTCAAATTAGCAATCATACTTCTTGATCTCAAGGAGTCTCGCTTCTTAATAATAAAATTAATAATAAATATAAATAAAAATAATAAATAATTAAATAATCGTTTCTCTCCAATCCTATTGTCAAGCTAGATAAGCATGAATCCTCAATGTTTTCGTCTGATCACGTCTGTTATTTATCAGGTTCAATTGCAGATAAAGTAGAGGGCTTGTATCAGTTCTGCACTATTTCCTATGTTCTATTCTATGTCTGTGGCATGACACATGATGTGATTCACACACTCATATTTATATTATACTGGTCTCATATTGGGAATCGATGCATTTCGCTGAAAGTTGTCATACTAAATTTTTGCTAAAAGTGGCAAAATTCAGACATTCGGAAATAGCTATTTTCTTGAGAGAGGAAGTATCAACTTTTCCTCCCGCAGCTATGTTGTAAAGCCCGAGCGCAGCGAGGGATGGACAGATAGCTAAGGGACGAAACGTCTATTTCCTCTCGAAGGAATGTAGCTTTTCATTTTGTGACTTTTAGATGTCTATTGTTCATTATGAAATTGATGGCTATACTGCGAAATCTATGAATGAACTTATCCAGGGACTATATCGACATCTTGGTAGTCTCTGGCTAATCATAACTTGTTTACAGACTTTTGTGATTTTTTACACATGAAAAACTAACTGCGGGAGGAAAAGTTAGCTTTGTGATCACGTGGGACTGAACAGTTGATTTCTCCTCCCGGCAGTTTACATAGAAGAGATATCTTTTCGCTCCCACACAAAATGAAAAGGATTTTTCAGAATAGGTCATATTTTACTTTCCAGACCAAATCCAATGAAAAGCTGGTAAATGAGAAAAATTTACAAATCTCTAAATCGGAAGGTGGGTGACTTGTATTTGAGAGGACCACAGCAAAAATGCAGCTTAAGGGGAATCCTGGTTAGAGCTGTTAAGGTCAAAGTTGCGGTTGGAAATTCTATGGGATATTTCTATGGTGTGAGACAGGGGCGTAGCCAGAAAATCAGTTTGGGAGGGGACAAGGTTCTGATGAATTGCAATTCTTAAAACAGACATTTAATTACATTATACAGTACCTACTTCCTATGATTTTAATTGACATTTAAGGAATATGCATTTTAACACTTTGTATAACTACATGTAAGCGCATTAGAATCTGAAGCTTATCTGAAATACCTGTTAGATAATAAGCAATTTTCATTTCATGATCTAGTTTCTCATTTACATGTTATATCCAAAATATTAGATGAATGTTTCTATACCCTGGTTTTTACATGAATCAAAAAGCCGAATCTTGTTCAATGAATTGTATAATGTTGACTCAAAATGAAATGCCTCTTTCGATAAACATCAAGTCAACCAATATACATGTACAAAGAAATCGCTCTCAATATTTCAATTCATTTTGTGTTAAAAATCAGATTATAGCTTTTCCATATTTTCACAAAATAGTTTTTCCTTATTTTCCGGTTGGCCTCTGCTACAGGTAGAACTGAATAACTTAGGAACATTACAAAAATGTGCGCCGACACGTTTATGGAGGTAAATTTATTATAAAATATTCAGTTCTTTGTAACGTTTTGAGAAACTAGGCCCTATGGACTTAGTCCCACTGTTAAATTTGATGCAAAAAAGACGTATATCGTTCTATTTACACTGTAAACTTTGCTAAACTCAAAGACAGTTGATTACTTTTTGTTAAATATAAATATTAGCCTATATACATTGTAACCGACAAGCGTACAACCAAAAACTCACCCGAGCTATTTAAGTGATGATTTGAAATATTTATAATACGTGTGCAGAATCTATACACTGCTTCAGACAAGCATTTGCTGAATCATGTCATTTGACTTGTTCCAAATGCTTCTTCGATGATAAATCTGAATGTAATTGCATTAACAAAGATGCGGAAAGTCGCACCTCTTAATCTAAGTCAGTTCGCAGTACTTCAAATAAA